>RANY01000308.1:0-35730 GCA_009805235.1 Neurospora pannonica FGSC 7221
ACAGAGGACTAGCCTTAAGTAGGGTCCCAGCTATGTAGAGCTGGGAAGACTTAGCCAATCAGGCTGTAGCAGTCTCAGAAGCAGCTGCAGCCTGCACAAGCAYGTGATTGTCATCATAGCTCACCACTATGTGACATTCACATGCTTGTGCAGGCTGCAGCTGCTTCTGAGACTGCTGCAGCCTGATTGGCCAAGTCCTCCCAGCTCTACATAGTTGGGACCCTACTTAAGGCCAGTCCTCTGTGCACAGCTTACGACTGTTCCCTTTCTCCTTCATGCAATTACACATAATCACATCTACACCCATCCTTTGCTCGTGATACCTATCCATGGTATAATTTTAATTATAAATATAAAAGCTATTATAATAGTAATTACGATAGCGGTAGCGTTATTTAAATAGTTTATCATCGTCTTCACTAATAATAGGCACTTTAATTTATACTAAGTATATTAAGACCTATTTAAATTATTAGTACTAACCCTACTAATAACGTTATAATATAACCTTATTAACTTAGATTTTAAATTCGTCATAATACTATTTAACTCTTATTTTAACCCTACCCTTATAATACCTTCCTTTTACAACCCTTACGCTGTATAATTTCAGTTTAGGATTAAAGCGCTATTCTATATGTTATTAATTTAATAGAAGTAATAGGGGATGAGTTAAGGAAATTAGGGGAGGAAGAGGTGCTAGGAGCGGTACCCGGGCTAATTATACTAGTTGTACTAGGATTATTAGGATTATTAGTACTAGTACTAGTACTAGTACTGAGGGTAGGGATAGTACTACCTCAAGTACCTCTCGCTCCCAAATCCCAATATCCGTATTGAAACAGAAGCTCCCAATATGCGGATCCATCTTTATAACGTTTAATACTAAGAAAGTATTACGAGATTAACGGTAACGAGTTCTATAGAGGGCAAAAGAATGAGAGAAGGTTACAGGGGAAGGTTACAGGGCTTGAGAAAGAGAATTAAAGGATAGGGGCATTCGAAATCATCGTCTTACATAGAAATTTTGGTGGGCATAAATATTACAATATGCTTGCAGACCCTGCCTAATTTCCAGGGAAGGTCAAAATCTATGCCCCGAGATTATACGGTATCTGTCGCCTTGGTTGCCTTGTTGCTCTCCTAGTCCTCGGTCGGCGTCGTCACCCCACGATCCAACCACGGGTACCCATCTGCAACTACCATATTCTGTCTCCTTCTCCTCACGAAATGGAGCTGCAGCATACCAGCACACCGGCCAAAAGGGTCCAAAAGCCGACATCCGACTCTTGCTGAGACAAATAACAGGTTCTGAGGTGCCGATCCGCCGGCTGCCTCGGCCAGCGGGGACCTCAATATCTGCTGCCTCAACCCAACTGCGTCCGTCTCGGCATCATGGTATGGTCCGCGGGCTTCCTCGGGGTTTGTCATTACGGCGCAGTATGCACATCCAAAACGCCTGTCAGCGCCAACACAAATCACTGGCGGCGATGTGCACAGGGGTGCTGTTGACTTTGAAGCGGCTCGACATGGTTCGCTTCAGATACGATCCTGATTCCCGGTTTCTCATCCACGCCCCGCGACAGGACCCGGAAAGTCGGGGATATAATAGGGGGGCCATTTGGCGAGATAGATTGCCGCTCCAATATGGCTAATTCGAAGTCGCTTCTCTGCAGACGTTACGATGTGTAACAAGAATATGCTCTTCCGTGGCATACACATCGAACCCCGGTTGTCTGTTGGCTTCTGTTCTGAATGCGGGACGAAAAGGAGTGATTTATCTCGAAATTTAGCCCCGGGACATGAGGATTTATTCAGGCAAACCTCACCTCGGATCTATAGCTTTACAAGCTTAGAGGTAGGTTGCGGCGAGATGAAAGAACTTTACTCAGCTACCCACATTCTGAGACAGCCCTATCCGCAAAGAGCCATGTTTATGCGAGTAAATGTCGGATATCCAACCCTTAATGTGCAGGACTCGGCGGAGACAAGGGGGTAAGGGGTACCCCATCACGCCCATCTATGACTGATCTACGCTGAAGTAGCATTGACTCCAGAGAGCTTATTTGGCGAACCACGGATTCCGTTTTCTGGGTTGCAACTCGGCGCCGAGATTTGTAAATGAAAGACGGTACTACGGAATAAAGGAGAGCCCAGTTACCCGAAGAAATCCCATCAGTCGCGGCACATCTTACACTACTACCTACGCAACCACTTTCCAGATTATGTGGTCTTCGGCAGACGGCAAGTGTGAGCTTGATCGTCCCGTATCTGGTCGCCGGCAAGGTAACAATCTGGGTGCTCTGGTACATGGCTGCCTTCACTGCGAAGGTTCCAGGGCTCTCACTAGTAGGACAGTATAGGGTAGCACTCAAGTGTGGTTCCAAAACCACGTCACCCTAGTTGCATACTGCGAAGGTTCCAGGGCTCTCACTAGTAGGACAGTATAGGGTAGCACTCAAGTGTGGTTCCAAAACCACGTCACCCTAGTTGCATACTGCTCCGTACGAGGTTCTCGAATTGCTAGTCCGAGGGAGGCAAGTGAAAGCACTCGAGGCTCTCTTAAACATGCACAGCAGTGTCCAAAGTTCGTCATCTTTTTAACACGCCTTTAAACACCTGCTAACGTCGAAGATGACAGTTTGACTCGGATTTGTTTTTCCTCACAGCCTCATTACATGGCATAAACAACTCATCGCTTGCTAGATTCACTAAGAAAACAGGCCCACTCCGCTGCCCGATTGACGAGAGATTCCAGTCCCAGGAAGGCAAGCTGCTCGTAAAATCCTGGGGTCCCACGCGCCAGGAAGCCGTTGGTCTTGCCAACCGTTAACTAGCGAGGGTTACTCCTTGACTAAAATCAAGAGACGCTATAAAAGGCAAGACATCGCCGATATCCATCACATTTCATGAACCGGACTTTCGGGATTACAACCTAGTCCTCAAACGTTCGGAGCTCGCGGGGCTTTTGTCTTGGATTGAGACCCTGAGGTGTTGGGGGTCAAAGAACAGACAAGACATTCACGACCCATGAATCCGGATAAGCTACATCAAGATCCAGGCTATACGTATTCGGTGGAGGGGACAGCTCCAGCCACCTTCCGGGTCTCGTGTCGGCCTTCAGAAGGAAGGAAGCCGAGCAGCAACTCCCGCAGTTCCGACTGATGTTGTCCCAGGTTGATTACTTGGCCCCCATTATCATCACTCGCCTGAAATCTACCAGCAATCCTCATCTCGGAAGTTGTTCTTTGCGCGGATGCTTCGGTAATTACCAAAGGGCCATGGCTTTGTCCTTCCAATCTGAAGACGACCGCCTTTAGGTCCAGAGATGGGTTATGGCCGAGGTTGTAATGCTTTTGCAACTCGTTTCCTGTCTGCACTTCGTTTCCTTTCTTTTTCGTCGAAAACATTTCGAATCATGTCTCACTCGCCTAACTCGATTGCAGCACTGAAGAATCTGTTACATGAATCGGACACAGTGGTAACTGGAGAGCCTTTCTTTTGTGAGAAAACCGCGAGAAAAAAAGCAAGCAGCAGCGCCTTCTAGACTGCCTCCCTGGTCCCTTTTCTCGCCAAAAGTCATGCTGTTGGCTCGCTTGTTGGACGCAATAGTCAAGGACCAAGCTCCCAAGATCCTGCCAAGAAGCGGTGATACGGCTAAGGAACCAACACATCACAAAAGAAAAATGATATCGCGGCTAATAGTTTCCGAGGCTTGTACAACAACGAAAAAGCAAACGGGAAGCTTACGCTCGTGAGGTCACGCACCCTTTCAAGACTACAATGAGCACGTACACAATCTCTGATGATCTGTCTCGAAGTTACGTATTGGAAATGACAGCCGCATCTTTACTTTACTTTCTCGACTCGACAATCTTATGGTGACCTCTCAATATCCTCAGTTCGCCGATCCGGACTCAGTAGCTCCGTCTCACAACCACAGACCGACTGGACGAGCCGGGTGAGATCAACACAAACAGAACACATGACTTCTGCTCGACCATCATCACATCACAATAAAACACTTTTCTACCGCCTCAAATTGTTTCAGCATTGACCGCCGACGGATGGACACGTTACCTTTTTCCTACATCAATATCCCTTCCACATACCACACAGGGTTTCAGTGTAGCAGATCCGGGGTAGTGTCCATCCGGGTAGGCAGAGTACCTCTAGGCAGGTATGTAGCGTGGTAGGGTAGCAAGCGAGAGAAAGGCAAAGCTTGTCCGACCGATAGACGAGAGGTGTCATTGTCAAGGGTTTGGTTGTTCAGAAAACCCGGGTAAACTCACTCGGCTCCAAATTTTCTCGATGATCACCCCCCGTTTCCATCCGCCCATTGTGGTCTCTGCCAAACGGTTGCTTGACTTGGCTTGCAGGTAGTTATGGGCAGAGCCATGGACCATGGTAACATCAAGCCATACTACATACCGCATATCTTGCTCTCTCAAAGTTTCTCATCACGCAGGCAGGCCCAAGAGGCTCAGGCCATGAAGGAGGGCGGAAGGTGGACGGAAGGAACAGGGTTGCTTGCATACACTTTAAAGAGTCTAATATGCGGCGCGCAATATACTGCGCAAGGGTCGAGAGTGAAAGGTCCTTACCCCGGGTTCTTGGGTTGGTAGGGTACCTCTAAGGATGAGTAGGGATGAGGCAACCAGACAGCCACCATACGGAGACAGACAACACTCACGCGCACACGCTCGACACCATATGCCGCGGTAGTAAGGTGCGTGCGCTGCAGCCCGTGTTGCGTCTTCCCGGAGTCGTTATTCGGTTGCGGTCAAGCGGCTGATGCGACTTCGCGGAGAATCCCATATCAACTTTATGCTATGCTTCACTCGACTGGTTTGCTAGGCATACAGGTTTTAACGAAGTTCAACCGAACCAGAGACTCCAGTGGTCATCCATCATTTGCCTCGGCGATCGTCGGCCGCCAGAGTTATTTGGCCCTGAGTTATACGAGGCGGCAAGTAATCTAGGGTCATCTAATGTTTCAACCGAGAACCGAGAATCGAGAACAAAACGGAGAAGTTGCTCACGGGACGGGTACTTGATTATGTTATATATCACTCACCACTCACTGATTGACACAGCACGAACGTCCAAGGGCCAGGGACTGTTCGGTTTTGTTCTCACCCCAATATCATTTCATTCCGTGGCCCGTCATTCTCCGGCATGACATGGCTGCCCGTCTACAGTAGAGTCTGGACAAAGGACCGTGAGACCTGAGCAGAACAGACAGACGGGGAAATGAATTAGACAAGATGGACCGTCTTCGAAGCCCAGAGGCCAGATACGCGGTTTGCAACGTTACTCACAGGGGCAGAGAGCTTCTTTACAAACTGTGGTCCGTACCTAGAACGGACGGGTAAATATCACGGACAGAGACGGGGATAAAAGCGCCTGCCCTGTCTGTCGAGAGTCAAGATGCTTCAGTAGAAGTGAAGTGCACCGGCCCGCTCGCTGTCTTCTTGGAACGGCCGTATTGCCATGGAGGAGGAGGGATGATTTGTCTCGTTCAAGAAGAGACAATGGTTTGCTGACATTGTTGACAGCAAGTGATAGCACCGCCAGGCACGGAACCTGACTCGTGATCGTGAGTCGTTACCCCGAGAAGATC
The DNA here is from genome assembly GCA_009805235.1 of Neurospora pannonica FGSC 7221. Classification (NCBI taxonomy): domain Eukaryota; kingdom Fungi; phylum Ascomycota; class Sordariomycetes; order Sordariales; family Sordariaceae; genus Neurospora; species Neurospora pannonica. The sequence continues at coordinate 5,624 of RANY01000308.1, forward strand.
CATCGACTTGGAAGCTCAGCAATGTGAGGTTTGCCTCAGATAGCTCATTCAGGTAGTTGTGCACTTGTTTCTGAACACTCAGCTTCTGGTGATGATTGAGAGACTCCGTGGCTTACTCGATTCATATCAGTCTTCAGGATTACTCGTGGGCTGATCGCTACGACTTCCGGATTATAATGACAGCTACAATGCAAGTGCCGGCAGATCACCATACACAGACGTATCGCGCGTAGAAAGACGGACCCAAAGGGTCTCGTGATGACAACATCAGCTTAACTTCAGGGACATCATGACGCCTAACTCTAGAAGTACTATTTTTTTCCTCTATTACCGTCGTTGTCGCCAGAAATAAACAAGTCCCTCGTCGTCACTCATGCGTGGCGATACTTGCGCGATTGTGATGGCTTGCTCGATGTCTCCCTCTCTCCTTCATACATAGCGAAACTATTGAACGGAATGAGCATGGGGAGAGAATAAATAAGTCACCATTCTCAGATCAAATCCATGCATTCATTTTACCTCGCCAGTCATGATCGTTCAGACCCCGTAGCAAAATTAAACAAACGGAAGAAGGAGAAAGAAAATATGCAAACTCTGAGAGGTGATGTTGAGAACTGCAAAAACAGCCAACCGAGCCGCCCACAGTAAGTACTGAAACGAAAAACAAGAAAATCCAGGAAGGGAAAAAAAAAAAAAAAGCTAAAAAAAAAGACCAAGCAAGTAAGTCAAAGGAAGATGGCAAAAACAAGCTACACAAAAGTCAAGAAAAAGGCAAAAGATTGGTCTCTCCCGCCGGGAATTGAACCCGGGTCTCGAGCGAATCGAACTGATGTTCAAGCTTGACAAGCTCACATACTGACCACTATACTACGGAAGATGTACAACTGTTACTCAGCTGTCGTAGTTGATTGCTGGGAGCGGACCCGGATTGTGACGTTATATATACTAGTTCTGATGCAGGCCTTCCACGACAACAACCTTGAACCAATGCATCCTTTGCATCATATCATTGATCACATTCATCATCTTACAGGCGTTTCAAGAATTAGACAACAAATGTCACCCAAAATTTGCCTTTCATGGCGTCGTCTACTTTTCGCTCATTCCTTAATCGGACCTGGAATTGATGATTTTGAAGCATACCTTGAATCAAGAGGTTACAGGAGTAATAACGGGAACAATCAAACCACCCTTTTCAATGATGAAGATACGCATCAAACCCGAATTCGCGCAAAAACTCGAACACCAAACTTGAAAAAGAATACCATATACAGCCTTACTACCACCCTCTCCCTTTCTTACTCCTCCTCCTGCTCATCCCATCACCACTACCTTCACAACCCCCCTCCCCTCACATCCCATCCCATACACCATCCTCACCACTCACACCCCTCCCCTCCTTTCCCCTTTCCCTTCCTTCCCCTGCCTTACTTCCCACTAACCTGCCCCTCAACGAAATTCAGCGCCTCCTCCGTAGGCACACAATCAATCGTACTCGTCTTATTATGGAACGTAACGCCATAGCACTTATCCGCCACCATGACGATCTCCGGTCGGAAAGTGGTGCAGATGAACTGGGTCTTCTGCGTCTTGGAGATGGAATCCAGCAGCGCGGCGACGGCGGTGCGGTACTGGGCGTCCAGGTTGGCGTCGACCTCGTCGAAGATGACGAAGGGGGAAGATTCGGCGGCTTGGAGGGCGAAGATTAGGCAGAGGGCGCAGAGACCTGTTGATGGGAAAGGGTTAGTTGGTGGGGGTTGAAAGGGGGGGAATCAGGGGGGTGGGAAACGGGAGGAAAAGGGGAAGGGGAAGGGGAAAGAGGGGAAGAGGGGAAGAGGGGAAGAGGGGAAGAGGGGAAGAGGGGAAGAAGGGGAGGGAAAGAGGGGAAGAAGGGGAGGGAAAGAGAAAAAGACATACTCTTCTGTCCACCACTGAGCTGCTGAATCTTTTGCTGCTCATCCATGACCTTGGAGTTGAAGCTCACACTAATACCTACACCGCTGTAGGACTCGACGCCCTTACCGGTGGAAGCGCCGTCTTCGTCCGAGTCCTCTGCGTTGCGGTTCTTGCTGCCGGCAGCCTTGCGCTGGATGACCAGACGGCCGTGGCCGGCGGGCACGAGTTTCTCGAAGATGGTGGAGAACTCTCGGGACACCTGCTTGAACGTTCGCTCGATGGCCTCGTCCTTGGCGTGATCGAGATGCTGGATGAGTTCCTCGATAGACTTCTGCGAGGTGTCGAGCTCCTTGCGACGCTTCAGGAGCTGCTCGCGCTGTGTTGTGAAGTTGTTGTATTGGTCGAAGGCTTTCTTGTTGATGTGCTTGTACTTCTTGAGAGCCTCGTTGACCTTGCGGAGTCTTGTTTCGATCTGTTTGCTGGTTAGTATGTTGATTTAGAAATATGGCCAAAAGGGGTGACTTGCCTGCTCAGACTTCATCTTCTCGTACTTGCCAAAGGCCTCCTCAGGCAGGATACCAAGATCACGAATGTTCTTGGCATACTCAGCCGCCTGTTGGAGCAGACGAGCCTTGGTCTGGGAGTTCTTCTCCAACTTCTTCTGATACTGATCGATCCGCTTCTGGAGCTCTTGTTGATCCTGCTCCTTTTGCGCCTTGTGGGCCTCTAGCTCGGAAATCTCGGCGGCGATACCCTCCGTCTTCTCCTCATTCTCCTGCAGTTGCCTGTCGACCTCAGCAGCAGCCTTCTTAAGCTTCTCGAGTTCCTTCTGAGCGTCCTTAAAGCTCCCGCTTCCACCAGTAGCGGAGTTCTCAAACGCCTGGCTGCGCAGCTGATCCTCCTGCGGCCTGAGATGCGCACGAAGTTCCGTCTCTAGCGACTTCTTGCGACCTTCCAGCTCCAGGCGCTTCCTGCTGATTTCCTTCAGCTGCATCTGCAAGCGGTGCTCTTCGGCACCGAACTCTTCGAGCTGACGCTCCTCGGCGGCTGACAGCGCCTTCTTGAACTCGGAAGCCATTTCGGCCCGGTACGCTGTGAGGTTCTCGTCAAACTCCTTCAGGTTCTTCTCGATCGCGGCCCAGCGCTTCTTGGCGTCCTCAAGATGTCGCCGTTCGCGCTCCAGCTGAAGCAGTTTCGTCCGCAAATCGACCCTCAGGGGCTCAAAGCCTGACTCGAACTGGCGCATTTGTTGATCGAGCTTGCGTTCCTCGCCATTAGCGCTCGTGATCTTCTGCTCCAGGATATCATCCTCCTTCTTGATCCTGTCCAAGTCTTCCAGCTGTTGCTCGTAAAGTTCCCGAAGCTCTTCGAGTCTCCGTACCGCCTCCAACCGTGATCGGCGAGCATCTACATAGCCACCGGTCATGGCACCCCGCTTGTTGGTTGTATCACCTTCGGGGGTGATGGCATCTACGCCATGTGTGCGCGCATACTGGGAGGCTATCGACAGGTTAGGGCAGACAATTGTGCGCCCAAAGACCTGCTGGAATGCCTTTTCGTATTTCGGCTCAAACTCAATTTTGCTGATAAGTGGTTGGGCGTCCGAGGCCCTTGGCATCTTGACTTGCCTAGGCCGTAGTTGCTCAAGAGGCATGAATGTGACACGACCGCCATAGTTCTTATGGAGGTACTCGGAGAGCATGGTGCCCGTTTTCTCGTTGTCGACGACATAGTGGAAGAGGCTGTTACCCGCAACCTGTTCGACCGGCAATCTGTAGGCGTCTACTGGCACACTCATAAGCTCTGCCAGAGTACCATAGGCACCGGGGATATCCCGCTCTCTCTTGAGGCGTCTGATCGCTGCTAGACCCCTTGCTGTAGCCGAATCCATGGCATGTGAGAGGTCCACCTCCGCGTTGTCCCTATCCGCACGGGTATTCGCAAGCAAAGAACTGAGCTTGTCCTCCTCACGACGCAGCCTCTTTCGCTCTTCGTACAACTGTTCCCTGGCCTCCTGAGCCTTGGTCAGCTTCTCGGCGATTGATGACCGGTCTTCACCGTATCCTTCGAGCCTGTCGCGGATGTTCTGGATCTCCTTCTCTAGTTGCTGGATCGAGTTCTCGACGAGCGTGACCTGCTCCTTCGCATCCATCTCGTTGGCCCGCTGGTTCGCAAGTTGCATGGTCGTCTCCTCGATCTCGCTCTTCAGGAAAGCATCGCGCTCGGCCTTTGTCCTGAACTGGGAGCTTCTCGTCTGCTTCGTCAGCAATCTGGTACGACCAGCGGCCGCCAGATCCCTCTCGGCCGCCATTTCTTCCTCCTCCTTCTTCCACTTTTCGTAGTCTGGCGTGATCTTGGCAAGCTCAGACTCGGCAGCCTGGATCCTTCGCCTGACCTCGTTCAGCTCCGCCTCTTGTTGCTGCTGGGCCTTCTCGCGCGAATGTCGTGTCTCATCGAGGTGTTTTAGCTTCAACTCTGCCTTTGCCTGCGAACGCGCGGTGTCTTTCCTGTCCTCATCCAGCTGGCGCCGTTCGATGGCAAGAAGTTCGAGAGTCTGCTTCAGCTCCTGAAACTTGTGGTCGAGGGCAGCAATTTCCTTTTCTGTTTTCTGGAGCTGGGCCCGGTCCTTGGTCGTTGCGCCAGCACCTCCCTGCCTCACCTCTTCGATCTGCTCCAGAGTGTTGTTGTTGGTCTCCTGTAGGCGGTGCCAGTGGGCGTACTCGAGACACCTGCGTTCGCGGTCCTTTTCTTGGAAGTCGCGGAGTTCGTCCTTCTCCTCCTCCAGTTCACTAAGACGCTCCTTAATGTACTCGAGCAACTCGTCGATCTTCTCGCGCTTGCTATTCGTCTCGGCCATAATCTTCAGCGACTGTATGCGCCTGTCGTCGTAAAGGTTGGTACCGGCAATTTCCTTGAGCAGGTTGAGTCTTTCGTTCTCCTTCATGTTGGTAATGGCCGCGACGCGACCTTGGGGGACGATGTAGAAGGGGTTCTCCTTGGCGAAACCGGCCGTCTCCAGAATCTTGAGAACATCGGCACGAGTCTGCACCTTCTTGTCGACCGAGTATTCGTCCTTCTTCAGACCGATTGTCCTCCTGATAACGACCTCGTCGCCGGGTTCGCTGAAACGTTTATCGGTGTTGTCGAATATGATCTCGACGTATGCTGACATGACGGCCGAGCCCGAACCCTCGTGAAGAAGGGCCTGGCGCTCTTCGCGGCTCATGTTGGTGTAGGCATCGCTGAGGACGAATCGGATGGCGGCGAAGAAGTTACTCTTGCCTGAACCGTTGCGACCAACAATAACATTGGTACCGGGGGAAAAGGGTTCTATTACGGTTTGCTCCTTGTAGCTGGCGGGAGAGTGTCAGAGGTCAGCACCGGATTCAACCTGCTTCAATGCGCCAGGCGCGCGCGCCACACCCAAAACGATGGACTGATCTTTGCCAAATACGCAAGACACATAGAGCCATAATAGACAAGCATGCGACGCACCTTTTGAAGCCCTGGATAATAATCTGTTTGATATGCATGGTTGCGATTTTGCCGTCGTCAACTGGACGACAGCGCGGCGGCAGCTACTTTGTTGTTTGAAGAAATGTTGAAGTGGGATGAAGTAGGTATAGACCAATGGGAATACAACAATAGGCTGTTGTTGGACTAGTAGAAAGCTGCGCGCATCACTCAGCGCAACAAGGGTACAACAGTTCAAGTCGAGAGCTCGGAGGTCAAGAGTAGGAATCGGATCGTCTCTCTGTTTGCATCGTTTGGTTCGCATCCATCGGTCGCGGGGCGCGGAAGGGCGTCGTCGTTGAGAATGACGGAGTTGTCTACCCTCTTCAGTTGTCGAGATACTTGTTATGGGAGAATACTGTGATCTAGTTTCGGTTCTGGACACGGTACACACACGAGCGCGAAGTTGCTGGGAAGAGGGGCGTGTTGGCCGGCTGGCGGGTGACGATACCGGGGAACTTCCGTTGCCCGTGTTCTTTCTTCAGTTGCACTTGAACCTCCAATTCACTTTCACGCGTCTCGCCGGTTCCCCTGTCGCGCGTTCTCCCCTCTTGCAGGGGATTTCTCTCACGCAGGCAAGCACAGTGGGCGGCAGGGACAGAGTCGCAGCGAGTGAGCTCCCAAGACGCTCGGGCCATTGTGACTATGGCGGTAGAACAAAGCGCCTACCATCACGTGCTTTGACCAATCAGCAGGCCGGGTTCCAAAGCAGCTTGATGGATTTGGTGACATGGCGAAACGTCGGAAGGAAGGAAGCGAGGCTCTTTCAAGATTCAAAGCCTACATTGCGCGACGTGCTCTGGTAAACTTTGCTGATAGTCTTTTTGAAGACGGAAATGTAATCAGCGTTAATAAAGCACAAGACAGTCAATGAACTGAGATGATTGGGACTGTTGAGCATCGAGATATTTCAGCTCCAAGTTGCCAGTGTCTCGACAGACGCGTGGCAGTAGCTGCATCCGTCAGAGCCCCTAGCGCAATGTCTCGGCCATCCTTTCAAGATCCATGTGGCTTCCTGATATCCGTTGGCTTGTGATGATGAAGCAGTAGCAACACCACAAAACTAACATAAAGATAAAATGTTGGATGAGCGGCTGTCACATTATCCCAAACAGGTTGTGTAGATGGTTCACAACATAAGGCACTTTGCCACTTGTATCATGGAGATAGAAGAACCACCAAGGACATGTTCGCAGTTGATATCTGGGACCAGGGTTGCTCCTCCAACGGAGAGTTTATTTGTTGTCTCTACGATACTCCGAACAAGTGCCCGTTTTCCGCTCTCCATTCTTGGGACAGCCAATCGTCATTTTCGCGAATGGAGACCACCCAACGTCCCGCATTTTCTCGTTTGAAGTTGGGGTTTCAACGGGAACAAGTGGATGAAGCAAAGGAGAATGACAAGAAAAATCTGTTCGAGGCTTTCGACTCTCTCTGGCTCACCTGGGACCGAAATGGTGCCCGAATGGGGAGCAGCAAGGAACCCCAGACTTTGAAATGATCAGTGGACGTTCCCACGCCCCCACTTGACGGAAACCTAATTGTTTTTAGCTTGCTCCACTGTCCCTGCGGTGCGGCAACCTCACAAAGACCTCATAGTAACTGGCGATTCGCTCTTGATGCTCCTTTCCTCGATAGGTAAAGTTGTCAGTGATATATCGAGAACTGTCTGGCTCTAGGTACTCTGAAAGCGCAAAAAGGGGGAAGGGAGTTATTGTTTTGAATGGTTCCTGTGTCGCAGATCCCGCGTGGAGATTGTTCGGTGATTACACACTTTGTACCGTCCGACTAATGCACGCGTTTAAACCTGGAAATGTCTGACTTGAACCTCTTTTTGGACATCCAAGGCTGGCCAGATATCGGCGTTTAGATTCTCGCCAAATAACTTTTGTTACAACTCTACAAGCCGTTGGGAGTGTCCTCCTTACCGCTCTGCATTTCGAGGTTGCTTCCAGAGTCCCTTGGCGGTGGTCACAGGACGGCGGCGACGGCGGTGCCATCCGAATCGAATGCATGACGGGCGAGACAGGCACCCAAGGGCACCGTACCGAGATATCACCAATCATTGGCTTTCCTGATTTGGGGGTTCTCACAGCAAGAAGCCGAACGAAACCTCTCTTTGATATGGATCAGGCACACGCTTGACAGATGATGGGCCATGGGGTGCGTCGCCAGCTTGCTTATGCTGCACTACCGTGTACCGCATCATGGTTTCTTTTTCGTTTCGCGCCGCGCCATGACGGCTAGACAAACTTGTCCTAACATCGACGAAGAGGTTGTGCACGTCGTCTAGAATCGACAACAGCGAGCCGAGACGAATAGATATATCGTCTTGTTCTCATGGCTTTCCCATGTAGCGTGACCACTTGGACTTGAAGGCTCGCATTTGCCATCGTGGCCCTAAAACAAGACAGTAAGAAAAGAACTGCAAAGTGGCGGGTCGAGCCGACCCGGGGGCCTGGGTTTATATATTTATACGACTAGGTTGCCCTGCAGCTGATCAAGCCGAGACCGAGACGAGCCCAGTTCTGAATGCGCGGGGAAAGCAAAAGGCTTAGAGCACTCGGTTGCTTACTCGACCTGAGAAAATCAGCCATCTCGGAAGAAGTGAGGTTCAGACGTTGATCGGTAGTCGTTATATCGGTGCCCGGGTCCGGAAACGGATGAGGTCGTGGCCCGGACTACTCCCGATTGCAAAGCTATACGACTTCCGGTATACGACGGAGTTTTCGATGACCTGTAGGCCTCGGACCGCGATGGCAGAGTGACCTCAGCCAGACGACCCTCTCCTGTGTTTTGCAGCGCAGCCTTTCTGCCGGCTATTCGTCATTGGGTCGCACTGGGCTTTGTCCCGAAGGGTTAAGGCAGGCAGGCGGAACAGGCAGGCAAGCACGCACCTCCGTCATCCGACTCGACTCCAAGTCCACTCAGTGAGTTGGTTTGGCAACAGGTGGGATGGTGGAAGGCAACGACATAAAATCTCGACAAAATGTAAAGACAGCTGGACTGAGCAATGGAAGTGGGAAGAGAAAAGGAAAAGAATTAAATGTCAAGTTCAAAAGACAAAACCGTCAACCGTGCACCACGGGACACGGCTCTAGGAGGGCCAACGGGCCACAGGGCAAAGCTCACAACCTGATGAAGCTCAAAGCAAAAGCACCCCTTCCTTGACTGGAGAAACTGACTGGGGCGTGAGGAACGGGCAGCCAATCAGGGGCCGCGGTGGGCCGCACTTGACTGGGGGCAATGAGGTGCAATTGGGGGAGGCGCATGGATGGCAGGGGTACATGGATCGCGCTAAAATTTGAGAAGGGAGGAACGTTGGGAAGTGCCGGCTTGTCTATAAATTTACTAACCAATATTCTTTATAGACAGGCCGCTGCCCTCCACCCGAACCTCCCACTGCCCGCCATCGCCCATCCGCGCACTTGTTGCTCGCTACGCCCTACTACAACCTGCGCCCTGTCTGCGCACGACCTCTCCTACTCCGACCAACCAACCAACCACCAGTCCGGGCGACACAGTAACACAAGGCAGAAGCACCTCAGCGCACTGCAAATTGCCTGCCCTTCCACGTCACCACCTTCCGATACTTGGCTACTTGGCTACTTGCCTTTTTATTTGAAGGCGACAAGACCGGGAGTTGACCGCCTGGTCCAGACCCCTCCATATTATTTCGATACTCCCCCGCCAAAATCCACGGACCACACGGACCACACGGACCATCTTGGGCGGCCGCTGTCACCGTTGCACCGTGTGTGTTTTGTGTGTTTGTCTATAGCGCAAGGTACCGGCGACCTTAGTGGCTTGCATAAAAGAGACTTTTGGCAGACGGGGACACCACACACCTTGCTCACCTTGAGCCTTTGGACGGTGAGTTTTGTTTTTAATATTTCATTTTCATCCCACATGTCATCTCATCAATACCATCACTGTCATCTTTCTGCCTTTGGTTTCTTGCAGCGAGTGTTGTTTACTGTTACTGGCCCCCTGAACACATTGTCTGGCTTGAGTCATGCCATCCAACTTCATCTTTGCACTTCTCCTACTGCCCCTCCTGTCATTCTGTTTGCTTCTTTCACGATGACCATGGACCACCACACACAATGCGTCAACTATGGGATCAAATCCAACACTGTGACGCAAATAGCTAAAACCTGATATTTCTAGACCTTCTGACAGAAACCTTCTTTTCTTCCCTCAATCCCACAACAACAACAGCCGCCAGCATCACAATCTACGGTGAACCTTGTGTTGTGCATTTGGGACTACAGCCTTGCCATAACTGTGGATATTCCCAAGGTATGTTCACATACCAATCACCCTGGACCTCACTACTTACTTCTACTTCACTCTTCCTGTCACGCCTTTCCTTTGCTTCAGAATTAGTGTTCTGTGAACCTTGTTGTCACTTGGTCGTTGGGTGTTGTCTGTTTTTGAGGTTCATCATCATCGAGGTTGGGAGACCTGAGTGGACTGTACCTGCCCTAACCCTCGGAAGTCACATTCCGGGTCTTGGCAGGGGGTTCACCTCGTCAACGTCTCTTGTTTTGTTGTTGTTGTTGTTCCATTCACTCGGACCACATATCAAACTACCCCTGATTGTTCCTCCCCCCCTTTCCCCCTTGCCTCCTCTTTCACTCCTCCTTGCATATTCCAGAGAAAATCTTCCAAAATTCGCTTCGTCATTCCGTGGATCAGACAAAGCTAAAAGGGTATAATACTAATTATCTTGCAGTGCCATGGCCATTACCCCTTATTAACATATCAACACAGTCTATTGACATGAACAAGAGATGGCGTCTCGGCTAGATCGCCTTGTCACGTAAGTACTCTGCACTTTCTGGAGGTTTGTGTGTGTTTTTCCGGACACTTGACTAACAAGCTTCACGTATAGACTCATCGAGACGGGCAGTACTCGCCTGATCCGGGATGCTGCTGTAGACCAGCTCGCCACATGGCAAAAGGAACATCCCGATGAGCTTTTCAATCTACTCTCTCGGGTTGTCCCCTACCTGCGCCACAAAGACTGGGAAACCAGATCGACTGCTGCCAAGGCTATAGGCAAAATCATCGAAAATGCACCGCAGTATGACCCCAATGCCGACGAGGAACCCGACACGGTGATGAAAGATGAAGATAGCAATGGCTTCATCAAGAAAGAAGAGGGCCCAAAGCTCTCTCTTAGTGAGGAGGAGCAGTTCAGTCTTAGGACCCTGGATGTTATCAACATTCTCAAGTACGGAAGGTCGTTGCTCAGAATTGGCGACAAAAATGATTGGGGCCTTGCAGCTCTCGATCCACAGAGCCGGCTGAACCATCAGAAAAAAACGCTCAATGGCCGTCTGGGTCTCCTTGGACGTGAGTTTAAGGATGAAGAGATACCTGTCGTTAACGACGCCATCTTCAGCCCTGCGACCCCTCTCGATCCAGCTGCAGCTAATGGCTTCGGCCGTCATGACAGTGTCGGTTCCGCCAACAATCCGAACGGTGAGACGGCCGGGCTCAGTGCACGACAGCTGAATGTTCTCAAGCGAAAGCGGAAAAAGGAAGCCCAAAAGGCCGCCCAGGGCAAGAGCGGCTTCGGTGACCTCTCCTTGCGCCGAAACACAACTGCCGGCTCTGAGGGCTTTGACGACACCCCGATGGTGGACGCCGACTCTAAGGGCGGCAAGATGAACGACTATTTCAGCCTCGATAGGCCCGCCGATATCGAAGAGGACACCAAGGTTGTCAGCGAATACAAAGGGCCCATTATCCCCATCAAGTCCGAGATTGAGGCCGAGGACAACTTGGAAGGGGTTGAATGGCCATACGAACGTCTCTGCGATTTCCTCAAGGTCGACCTCTTTGATCCTCAATGGGAAACTCGTCATGGCGCTGCCATGGGCTTGCGCGAGGTAATCAGGGTCCATGGCGCTGGCGCGGGAAGACTGATGGCCAAGTCTCGTTCAGAGAACAACGAACTCAATCGGAAGTGGCTGGATGACCTCGCTTGCCGCCTATGCTGCGTTTTAATGCTTGATAGGTTCACAGACTATAGCTCCGATACCTCTGTGGCACCTATTCGTGAGACTGTCGGCCAGACACTTGGATCTGTCCTTCGTCATTGCCCTCCAGCAACGGTCCATGCCATCTACGAACTGCTGTTCCGCATGGTGATGCAAAGAGATCTTCAGCTCAACCACCATGAGTGGGCCATCTGCCACGGTGGTATGATTGGCCTACGATATGTCGTTGCTGTGAGGAAGGACCTATTGCTGCAAGATACCGCCATGATTGACGGCGTTATTCTCGCTGTCATGGAAGGATTGGCCAACCAGGACGACGATGTTCGCTCGGTCAGCGCGGCAACCCTCATACCCATGGCCAAGGAATTTGTTATGATGCGCTCAGATGCCCTCCCCGATCTCATCAATATTGTTTGGGAAAGTCTCTCTAACCTTGGCGACGATCTCAGTGCGTCTACAGGCAAGATTATGGACCTCCTGGCGACTCTTTGCAGTTTCCCAGAAGTCTTGGAAACCATGAAGCACTCGGCTTCGCACGACGAGGAGCGGTCGTTCACACTTCTTGTCCCGAGGCTTTATCCCTTCCTTCGTCATACCATTACCTCTGTCAGGCTTGCTGTCCTCAAGGCTTTGATGACATTTGTCAAGCTCGGAGGCGACACAACGCAAGGATGGCTTGGTGGAAGGATTCTGCGTCTGATCTTCCAAAACATCCTTGTTGAGAGGGATCAGGAAACGCTGAATGCATCTGTCGATCTTTGGGCGGCCCTCGTCCGCACACTTGCTAACAACAACCCTGCGATACTCGCTGATGAGTTTGGACCGCACGTGGACACGCTCATGCAGCTGACGCTCCATCCCATCGGTGTGTCCAGAAACCCCATTCCCATGAATGCAAGCTTGTTCCAGAAACCTTCTGGCGGAACCTATTCTATGCCAGGGGTTGCCGCGGGTGGTAACAGGAGGTCATCGCCACCAGAAGGCGCGGAGAGGACTGTTAAACGGAGGAGAAAATCGACCAAGGTCGACGATCCTCCTCCAACTTCCCATACTCACGATGTCGATGGCCACATGATGCAGGGAGATGTCGATCTCGTTGGCATGGATGTTCTGATCCGCTCCCGCGTCTCGGCTGCTAAGGCCATGGGCTTAGTCATGGCTCTGGTCCCGCCATCAACCGTCGAAGCCTACGATGCCAGCATCATCCCGGCCCTATCATCCGCATACTCTTCAACTCAGCTTACTGCTGGCGTTATCATTGACGAGTACGCCAAGAACAGCGCCTCTAGTCAGGCGTCAACTCGCTTCGTCCAACCCTTGCTCGCAATTATTGAGCAAGAACGGCCATCTCACTACCGAGACCTGGTTACCTATGTGCAGCGAGTACGATCACAATCGCAACAGCTGCTTAACCTTTGCCGAGATCATGGCAAGGTTTCGCAGAGCAAGTTGCCCACTCTCGCTGTCGTGGTACAGGGCGAGCCCGAAGCTGGTCCCGGCGCTTTCTCTATTGCCAACGCTGAAAAGGTCGTCAACGAAGATTTCGAGAGGCTGAAGAAGATCATGGCCCCTGGCCAGCGGCTGATCGCTGTCAAGGACCTCAATGAGGCTCGCGATCTCGTCGTTATTGCCATTGAGGAAGCCAAGGCGGCAAAGGAAGCTCGCGATACTCGCATTCGTGCTTCTGCTGCATGCGCCCTGGTGTCCATGGAGGTGCTACCCAAGAAGCCCAGCCCACTTATCAAGGCTATCATGGACAGCGTCAAGGGTGAGGAGAACCATCTGCTACAATGTCGCTCTGCTACTAGCGTTGCGCGTCTGGTACAACTCTTCACTGAGTCTGGCCGCCGTGGTCCTGGCGACAAGATCGTCGCCAACTTGGTCAAGTATACATGTGTGGAAACTGCGGAGACTCCTGAGTTCCCTCAGCACGCTCACAAGACGAACGTTATTCTTTCCATGTCCAAGGAGGAGGACAGAGCCGAGCACGATGACCCGATCAAATTCGCCATCGAAGCAAAGAAAGCTCACATTACTCGACGCGGTGCCAAGCAGGCTTTGGAGATGCTGTCACAGACATACGGACCTGAACTTCTGAGCCGGGTCCCTAGTCTCCACGCCTTCATGGAGGAGCCTTTGGTCAGAGCCTTCTCGGGTGAACTTCCAGCAGAGGCCAGAGATCCTTCGAGCACGTTTGGTCAAGAGATTGTGGATGCCCTGTCCATCATTCGAACCATGACACCCACTCTCCACACTGCACTTCACTCATTCGTTATGAGGCAAGTGCCCTTTGTCATCAAGGCTCTCCAGTCTCAGCTTTCGGTCTTCCGGTACATGGCCGCCAAGTGTATGGCCACCATTTGCTCCGTCATCACTGTTGATGGTATGACTGCTCTTGTCGAAAAGGTCCTGCCCTCAATCAACAACCCTGTCGATCTCAACTTCCGCCAAGGCGCCATTGAGGTTATCTATCATTTGATTGCAGTCATGGGAGACGCTATCCTGCCCTATGTGATCTTCCTCATCGTGCCTGTCCTTGGTCGCATGAGCGATTCCGATGACAACATCCGTCTTATTGCGACGACATCCTTCGCTACTCTCGTCAAGCTCGTACCTCTTGAGGCTGGTATTCCTGATCCTCCCGGTCTTTCAGAGGAGCTTCTGCGTGGCCGAGACCGTGAGAGAACATTCATTCAGCAGCTACTTGACCCGAAGAAGGTTGAGCCGTTCCAGATTCCTGTCGCCATCAAGGCCGAACTGCGTTCTTACCAGCAGGAGGGTGTCAACTGGCTCCATTTCCTCAACAAGTATCACCTCCATGGTATTCTCTGCGACGACATGGGCCTCGGCAAGACGCTCCAGACAATTTGCATTGTCGCCAGTGACCACCATCAGCGTGCTGAAGAATTTGCCAAGACTGGTGCGCCAGATGTCAGAAGATTGCCGTCTTTGATCGTCTGCCCGCCCACCCTTTCAGGACATTGGCAACAGGAGATCAAGAACTACGCTCCATTCCTCAGCGTTACGACCTATGTTGGTCCACCTGCTGAGCGGAAGGCTATGAAGGACACTCTGGACAAGACCGACATCGTCATCACCTCTTACGATGTCTGCCGCAATGACATTGACGTCATCAAGAAGTACAGCTGGAACTATGTGGTTCTTGATGAAGGACATTTGATCAAGAACCCCAAGGCAAAGATTACCATTGCCGTCAAGCAACTGGCCAGCAACCACCGTCTGATCCTCACCGGAACGCCCATCCAGAACAATGTGCTAGAACTCTGGTCTTTGTTCGACTTCCTCATGCCCGGCTTCTTGGGTGCAGAAAAGGTGTTCCTTGACAGATTCGCGAAGCCCATCGCCAACAGTCGATATAGCAAGGCGTCTTCAAAGGAACAAGAAGCAGGCGCTCTGGCTATTGAGGCGCTGCATAAGCAGGTCCTGCCCTTCCTTTTGCGACGTCTCAAGGAGGAAGTTCTTAACGACTTGCCACCCAAGATTTTGCAGAACTATTACTGCGACCTCAGCGACCTTCAACGCAAGCTTTTCGAGGACTTCACCAAGAGGGAGGCGAAGAAGATCACGGAAGAGGCGGGCCGCGATGACAAGGAGGCTAAGGCCCACATTTTCCAAGCCTTGCAGTACATGCGCAAGCTTTGCAACTCTCCCGCGCTCGTCATGAAGCCCGGTCACAAGCAGTACGATGATACTCAAAAGTTCCTGGCCAAGCGAAACACAAGCCTCGAGGATCCAGTCCATGCCCCTAAGCTTACGGCACTCCGAGACTTGCTTGTCGACTGTGGTATCGGTGTCGAAGGCCAGGAATCGTCCGATCCGCTCTACACGCCCATCAAGCCTCATCGTGCTCTCATTTTCTGCCAAATGAAGGAAATGTTGGATATGGTCCAGAACACCGTACTGAAGACTATGCTTCCCTCAGTTTCTCACCTTCGTCTTGACGGCTCCGTCGACCCTACCCGCCGCCAGGACATTGTCAACAAGTTCAACAGTGACCCGTCATACGATGTGTTACTGCTCACCACGAGCGTCGGTGGTCTTGGTCTCAACCTGACTGGTGCAGATACTGTTATCTTTGTTGAGCACGACTGGAACCCGCAGAAGGATCTGCAGGCCATGGATCGTGCCCATCGTATCGGTCAGAAGAAGGTGGTCAATGTTTACCGTTTGATCACCCGCGGAACACTCGAGGAGAAGATTCTCAGTCTTCAGCGTTTCAAGATCGACGTCGCCAGCACGGTGGTGAACCAGCAGAATGCAGGACTTTCGACCATGGATACGGATCAGATTCTCGACTTGTTCAACCTTGGTGATGCTGGACCAAACCTCATAACGGAGGGCAAGAACAAGGATAACCTCGAGGGAAGGGAGGAGGACATGGTAGATATCGAGACGGGCGATGTCAGGCAGCCTGGCAAGAAGGCGCCTTGGCTCGAAGGCCTCGGGGAGCTGTGGGATAATTCACAGTACGAGGAAAGCTTCGACCTCGACGGTTTCTTGAAGACCATGCAGTGAAAGCTTTAGGCTTCACGTAGCCCACCTGCTGTCCAAGGAACTGAATAGGTATGTTGGCCGCGCTGGCAGGAAAGTGGGGTCATGGCAGGCAGTGCAATCACTGTTTCTGCCTATCTTATCTCACATTTTGCCCACGTGGACATCAATACCTGCTCAAGTCGTCGATGAGCAGTGGGTATGAACAAGTCATGTACGACTATCCCCATGCGCAGCCTCTCAGCTCGCGTGCCAAGTGCCGAGCCGCGGTGGATGGTGGAAGAACGAAGATAAGGCTCGAGGTATGATCACACCTCGCCAGCAAGCTATTGCCTGGATGGAACCCCAAGAGTGGGAAATGGATGAAGGAGACTGTATCTCCGGGTTTCTCACAGCCATTGACGTTGAGATGTCACAAGGACGGTTAAGTCCATCGTCTCTCAAAGGAGGTACGACGAATGGGAAGGAAGAAATAAATAAATTACTGCAATCGCCTGGAGGGGCAAAGATACAAAAGTGGTATCTTCTCAACTGGAGGATAAGTGAGGCGGAGGAGGAATACCAGAGAGAGAATTGAATCACTCTCTCGAGATCTGTAGGATATATACAATAGCAGCATTGTATCTTGCTTTTCGTGCTTGTTTCTTCAGCTTCATCCTCTTTTTCTTCTCCTCTTTCAAATCACGTGTGTTAAAAGCTGGATAGCAGGCGAGAAAGGTGATTGCTGATTTAGGCGGCTGGCTGGCTGATTGATGAGGAGTTCCGGTGTTGCTGGTTGGTGCAACTAGGGAGAAATAAAAAAGGATAAATGGATCAATATGGATGCATGAATGAAGTTGAATTTGCTGGAAAAGGGTTATAGGTAGATCGAATACCATGGTGTGCTGTGCTATGCTATGCTATCACCGAGGTGTGTGCTTGTAGTGACTGGTGTGTGCCCGTGAGACGTCATGTCGGGAGTTGACATGTGGGTGAGAGAGGGGCAAGTTGAGATCGTGCTGTGAAAATGTTCATTACACATGCGAGGCGTCGTTGCTACATGTTTGTGATGGGGTGAACACCGTTGTTTGTTGTCACATATCCACTCGAGGGTTCTTTTACTGCCTTGTGCAGAACTTGAAAACTCTCTCCTGTTGTTTTGTAACGGATGTCATTTGGATTTTGATGCGTTCATGGAATATCGAAAACCCTCGCCAACTTTGATGCGTCTCTAAACTTCAAATCGAAGGCCTGTAACTGTATCTTTTCTGCCTTCGCCTTTCTCTACCAAAGGGGCCAGGAAGTAAAGATGATCAACTGAAGAAAGTCAGAGGCTAACTAACCCCATTGAGTGCATGAATAAACGCCCTCTGCCTATATCTTCGTCCTCCTTGCTTCCATTTGACCAGAAACGGAGAAAATATCTCGCGAGCGCTTTTCTTTCTTCTCCCAACGCATAAAATCGACATACATTTCCCCACCATAAAACTTCTGCCAGCAGTCATATGCTTGTCTCAAAGATTAAGCCATGCACATCCAAGTCTAACCACCATTTTCTCACTCCTCCTCAC
Organism: Neurospora pannonica FGSC 7221; assembly: GCA_009805235.1. Classification (NCBI taxonomy): domain Eukaryota; kingdom Fungi; phylum Ascomycota; class Sordariomycetes; order Sordariales; family Sordariaceae; genus Neurospora; species Neurospora pannonica. The sequence continues at coordinate 23,106 of RANY01000308.1, forward strand.
TCAAATCACCCTCCTCACTACCACCAAACTCCCCCGCCCACACATCCACAATCCCTTGTTCCGCTCCCTTCTCATTTCCTTCCTCAGGGGCAACGGGATCAACGTCAACAGCTTTTCCCTTTCCTTTTTCCTGTCTTGTTGGCCTTCGACGCTTCTTTGGCTTGGCCTTGGCTGCTAATACTGCCTGAGCATTTTTGTAGCGCGCCCATTGCTTTTGGTTGGCGAGGACTTTGTTTTGGGTGGTTGTAGTGTTGGTGCGAGTGGTAGTTGCGTTCACCTTGGCCGTTCCAGTCCGGACGTTGCCAGTACCGGCGGCGCGTGAAGACGAGCCTGTAGCCGTACCCGAACCTGTACCCGTGGCTGAAGATGTACCCAACCTTGTACTCGGACCTGCAACCGAACTCGTACCAGATGGCCCAGACGACCCCGAATTCCCCTGCCCCTGCGGCATCTTAACCTCCAACCCTCCCAAATCCTTCGGCCCCTTCAACTCCAGCTCCTGAACCCAAACCTCGACCTTCCTAAACCGCCACTTGTACCGTTGCGCATCAGGCTCCCACTCCAGACTTATTGGTCTCTCCTCTAGCCCACCACTTTCCTCTCCCCCCTCAATTTCTGTGTCCTCGTCATTACCCTGGTCATCGTCGTCATTACCCATCCATTCCTTAAACCTCGCCTCCGCCTCAGGCACAACCTCCTCCCTCCAATACAAAACATCACTCATCCGCGCGGGCGTCTCCGGCTTGGTTAGGGCTTTGAAAACCTCCAGCACTTCAAGGTTGGCGTGGCGGGGGGTCGTGAAAGTGCCGTGAAGGGTGGTGTCGGGGGTGAGGAGGGAGGAGGAGGGCAGGGGAGGGGGTGGTGGGGGGATGTTATTGCGAAGTGTACGGGGATGGGTAAGGGAGGGGTGTTCGGAGTCGGATTCTGATGAGGAGGAGTAGATGGTTGAGGGGGGTGGGGGGGAGTATAGGGAGCAGGGGAGGGGGGGTGTGGGTGGGCGTGGATTTGGGTTGATGGGTTGTGAATGTGATTGTTGGGCTGCGTTAGGGGCATTGGTTGCTTCTGATTGCGGTTGCGGAAGTGGTTGGGTCTGGGACTTCGGCTCTGGTTGAGGTTCTGGATGTCCCTTAAGACTCGGGTGCGTTTGGTTTGTGGACTGCGTCTGCCCCTGGTTATCTGGTTGCGTGTGGTTATCTTGACTCTGGCTTCCGCTCGAAATATTCTGTTGCGTCTGGCTTTCGTTCTCCGTTTGTGTTTGATGGCCTTCGGTCTGGGAATCGTTCGTCTGGACTTCGACATCGTCCAAGTTCTCGCTGATCTTCTGCGTCTCAGCTCCCCCAGACTTGTCGACTTTTTCTCCTGCCATAACTCCAGACTCCTCATTGCTCTCCTGTCCCACACTTGCTTCCACGTCCATAGCCCCTTCATTTAGCTGCCCATTGACATCCCGATCGCCGAATACATCTTCCTCCTCTTCTCCATCATCTTCATCATCCCCCTCATTGCCCTCATCCACCACCTCAACCCTTCCACCTCCCACTCCCACTCCCGCGCCCAACACCACCTGCTCCTCCCCCTTCTCTCCCTCTCCCTCCTCCCCCGGATAGTACCTCACAGCCCAAACAGCCCACATCCTCTTCGCATAAACTCCCATCCCCTCCTCATCCAGCCACAACTCCCTCTTCTCCACCACATCCCTCAGAATCTTCGTCTCCTCAACCACATAATATAGCTGGACGTCCCCATCCTCGTAAAAGATCGTTCCCTCAAAGAGGTGGTTCTTTACATATCGACCCTGAAAGGGGTTGTCCTTGATCAGGTTAAACCATCGTTGTCGGCACTTCTCGTTTGCTTCTTTCTTGGAGGAGTACGCGTCGCGCCGATAGTGGCGGGTGGAGTCGATGTCGGAGCGAGGGTGTTTGGTGGTGTGGTAGATAACGTATTGGAAGATGATTTCGGTGGGGGAGAGGAGGGATTGCGCGGGGACGGCTTTCTTGGGTGGAGGTGGAGGGATGGCAGCAACGGGAGCTGGTTCTGGAGCTGAAGGAGCAGCTGGGAGGTAATGAGGGGGCGCTGGCACCAATGGCAGGACTGTTGGACCGGCGTTAATATTCGTTCGTGGTGTTGGTTGATGCTTGCTTGATGATGCAAGTGTCGAGGTAGGCTTGCTGCGCTTTGGGGCTGTCAGGGTACGAACTGGTTTACCATCTTCTTTGGGTGGTTGTTGAAAATCGTTGGTGGCGCGCGGAGCCGCGAACTTGTAACCAGTTCGCTCTTCGTTGAGACCGCCGGGGAGGTGGTTAACGATTTTTGTAGGTTTCTGTCGTGGGCCCTTGTCCTTGAAATAATTGAATTGATCTACGTCTGCTTTCGTAAGACGCGGTTTCGGAAGCTTCTCTTTTGGGACAGACGGCTGTGTTGCTTGAGCTGGTCGATGGGTTGCTGGTTGGCTTGATGCCTGATTTTTGTTATCTTGCTTTCCACGTGTATCTTTGGTCCGTTGACTGCTTGAAGGAACGACGGTGTTTGTTAGATTGCTTGCAGTCGTACTGCCGGATATGTTTGCAATAGGTGCTTCAGCAAAATCTCGGAGAACATCTTGTTCCGTTCGTTTCGGTTTTTGTGTCTCCTTCGCCTCCTCTTTGATTTGCTGGATTTTCTCCGTTGCCTTTGCCCCTGCCGTAGTCGGCGTGTTGCTGATACTTTTAGCAATCTCCTTTGACTTCGCCAGATCCAGGCTGCTGCCAGGGCTCATTCGAGAAACCAAGTTTTTACTCAGAGGTCTCAAGGGCGCTCTAATCCGGGAATGAGATGATCCGGAGTCTCGATTGAAGCGCTGACGCTGGTCCTTCGAAAACATTTGGTCATAACACCCGGGCTGATGTCGGCCAATGCTCAACCTCCGTCTCTTTGCACTGTCGACGCTTCCACTACGAATATCTTCGACGACTAGAGGCCTCTTTGAAGACCCAGCTATGGCGACACTTGGTGTTTCTCTGCTGTGACCTGCAATAGGAGTCCCGTTGCAGTTTTTGGAATTGGCGGTTTGTGATGTGGAGAGATTGACGGTGCCTTCACTTCCATTAACCTCCCCCTTATTCGAGCCATTGGCGTTCGGCTGAGATATGACGTTGTAATTGTTGCTCTGGGTATTTGAAGGCGTGGCTTTGTCGCTTTTGGTCGACGACATAGGAAAATCCGCCAGGGATGACTTAGTAGCATGGCTGCTGTCTTCTGTCCCCTTGAATTTTTTTGCACGAGCTGCAAGTATACTCTCAACCCTTCCCCCAAACGCCTCTTTATCCTCTACTTTTTCCGTTTTCGGGATTTCTTGGACAGGGTTTTGCCGCAGGCAGTCGTGGATGGCCGTAATAATACAGTCATCATCTGAACTACTCTCATCGTCCGGCTTCGTACTCTTCGGGGATGATGATGACGCGCCATTGGCTGTTCCTTGGAAGTTGTTAGCTGTCTCGGTCGAAATAAGCGTTGSATGGGGCCGAGTACACACCGTGGCTATGGCCGGATGCTGAGTCGTCTGGACTGCTTGCTGCTGGTTCTGGGTCGGAAGCCGGGCTGGGTGTCGGCAAGGACCCAAACGAAGCTTTGGCTGGCCCAAATATTGAGTTGAATATTGAGTTCATGGCTGTCGTGTTGCAGACCTCAGAACACCTCCTGGTGTATATTCTGTATTTGAATATCCCGCTTGCTCCGATGTAACCGTCGTGATTCCTGGCTGAGTGATATATAACGGCGCAGTAAGTGTAGGGAGGACAGCAGTCGAGGAGGTCGTTGAAAGGTAGGAGATATGAATGGGCCTTGTACCTCGGTCAAGGTTAACGATGTGTTGGAACAGCGGTTGCGAACACTTTCAACTCCGTAGACACTAGAATACGAACGCAAGAGGTTGTTCTGGGAAGGAAGTTGTGAGAGACGCAGGGATTCATCGAAGTATAAATAGTTTACTGGATGCGGAGTGAGATTATCTTGTAGTGATATCCAGAGGAACAGCGAAGGGCCCTCCAAGATCAAGAGAGAAGAAGGGAGTCCAGGGAAGAGTATCATGGAGGATAGAAGGAGGGCGAGGAAGAAAGAGGAAGAGTCCAAGTTATGATGCCACTTGGATCAGTAACTAAACATTTTGCACGAGTGAACTCTCAAGGGAGTGAGCATGGTGTTTTCAGACCACGGGTGTATGAAAGGTTTGCTGTCGTCGCCGTCGCCGTCACTGTCTGTGGTGTGTTTAGTGTTGGATCCCAGCAAGGAGACTAGCACATCCACAGATCGAGATGGAGTTCACCGTAAAGTAAGTCCAGATGAAAAGAAGCCGCCGTCCCAAAAGATTTGCAGGTCATCATCCATCTCGGCAGGAACTGAAATAGCTTCTTTGGTAGAAGTGGCTTGGAGACCTACCGCGTACACATCTCTTCATCCTAACGGCACATCCTTCAAGCCTCATCGCCATCATCATATGGGTCCCACGACATGGGACATGAAACCATATCATGGTGTTGAAAGGTGGTGTGGCAATCGATGTGTGGTATTTTGATGAATTGATAGAATAGAAGCTATCCCCATCTTTTATGATGCATATAATGATGTGTTAGTTCATCATTTCCCGGTGTAAGTTTGAATAACGGATGATGTTTGGGGAATGAGAAAGACTGTGTTTCTCGGGAAAGAAAGGGAAGCTTGCAGCTGGTGCCCGCAGCCCGCTGGAGCGTTCCCGACTGTGGGCTAGACCGGGAATGTCTTAGCGTCAGTTCTCCGCATTTTTAGCCTTTGTCGCATTGGCCAGGTGGGGGCCAGTCTTGCCCGAAAAGTGCAGAGAATTCGGAAATGTGAGTGGTCGCTGTCACCACTGCGACAATCCACTAGCCGGCCCCGGAGCCGACCAACACCATTGAAGTTTTAAGCGGACGACCACCGGCCACAAGACGTCACTGAACTTTCTCGGCTCCAAATCTTGCCTTTGCCTGATCCTTGACACGGACCAGACAACAACCACCACCAAAACTACTCCGCAGACACCTCGATCACCGTCAACACAACGGCTGACGATCAGTGTTTTCTGGTGTTTTTCTTCTAACCCAACCAGCGAGCATCAGATTTTGGACGCTTGAGTGCGTTGATATACAGAATAAATACCCATTGTTTTTCTTCTTCAAAAACCCACGTTGGCGCTTGAGGTGGCCTTGTCGATATCTCCAGTTTGCTTGTTCCGTGCGACCATTCCTCCATCGGTGAATCAGCAAACACGCGAGACACATAAACCCAGGCCTGCCGCAAAGCAACACCATACCACCCCCTCAACATCACAATAACCAACTAGTCGATCGCGACGACATACACAATGGAGACCACCACGGCATCAGAGAATACACCGCTACTCCCCACCACGACACCATCATCTCCCGACGTCGCCCGTCCCCCGAGACCGCAACGAAATGTCACATTCAACCCCAATCCCGTCACCAAGACCATCGAGCCCGAGGCAGCCTACCGTCAGGCCCGCGCCTCGCATCCAAGCCTACCGCATCCGCCAATGTCCCCTTCAAGTCCCTCCGCCATTAGCACTGGCGGTCTCGGCGGCGGCCCTCCCATGTTATCGGCCTTGAATGGCAAGTTGCGACGACGGAATAGCGGCGGTGCTATCGGATTCAACCACAATTCTGGCCTGCCCCATACGTCTGCTGGCAACACTCACCTGCCCAAGATCGGTCCACAGCGTAGCACCAAGAATGCCCAGAAGCTCAAGCTACTACCCAACCCGGAGCTGGAGGAGGATGGCGTCGACGAGGAGAGCGGTCGCGAAGTATACTCGCAGTACACACGTATCAAGGATCCCACGGCCCGCCGTGATGCTGCGCGTCTCGGCAAGGCGGACCGCGACAGACTGCCCAGAGTGACGGCGTACTGCACAGCTAGTAGGTACCAGATGGACGGTCTCATGCGGTTCCTCAAGGGCAGATCCAAGAGTCGTGGCGCAAACCCAAAGTTGATCGACGAGTGCATCTACACTCCTTATAGCTACAACCCCAAGCAGGCGGCTGAGAACAACCGGGCGGAGGCAGAAGCCCAAGAGCAACAACAGCTGGGGCATTTCGACCCGATGCATTCTCGCAGGCATTCCACCGGCGAGGTGGCCCAAGGTGACAGCAGTGGTTATCAAAGCACAGAGGACCTGATCAGCCTCAACCTCAATGGAGGCAGCACCTCTAGGGAAGGTGTTCAGGACATGGTGGCCCAAGGGGTCATCAGCGACGAGAACGCTGTGTCGGATGACCCGCTGGCTGATTTCGACATTCAAGTCCACACTCCGGAAGTCTTCCTCTTTGAGTACGGTGTCGTGGTAATATGGGGCATGTCGGTTGCCCAAGAACAGCGGTTCCTAAAGGAGATTGCCAAGTTCGAGTTGGAAAAGCTGGGGCCGGACGATATGGAGACGGAGTACTTCAACTTTTACTACACACACGAATACCAGGCCCGAATCTACAACGACTTCATCACCCTGCGAGACAAGAACAACTACATGACGAAGCTGGCCATTTCCCACGCTCTGGCCCAGAGTGTCAAGGTTTGTTCCTCATCCTACTAATGCTTGACAAAAGGCTAGTGGCTAACCCTATCACATAGACATCTCTCTTTGAAGAACTCATTGCTTCGACCATCGAGACATGCAAGGACATCCCCACGGAGATTGCGCTGACGGGCAAGATCGACCTCAGTCGACAACAGATCAATATGCAAATCGGAGAGCTCTTCATTCTGCGTGTCAACATTCACCTAAACGGCTCCGTCCTCGATACACCGGAGCTGTTCTGGGTCGAGCCACAACTCGAACCATTGTACAAGGCCGTGCGCAGTTACCTCGAGATGGACCAGCGTGTCAAGTTGCTGACAGAGCGTATGGATGTCATTGCCGATCTGTTGGCTGTTCTCAAGGACCAGCTAACTCATGGTCACGGAGAGAAACTAGAGTGGATTGGTAAGTCACAATGCACACATAAACCATCAACAACATGGGCCATACTAACTACTTCATAGTGATTGTCCTTATTGCTGCCGAGATTCTCGTGGCGGCCGTAAACATCGTTGTCGATTTGTATGCGGGCGTTGACTAGAAGAAGACAATAACTCGAGACATAGCGTCAACACATGAAGGGTTTCTTCGTAACTCGCTTCTTTTCCTTTTAGTTATTTTCTGCATGGAGATGGGCATCTTTTTGAGCACTGGAGGAGTTCTGGGTCTAAAGGCAATGAGTTGTGACGGTGTTTTTGTCTGGCTGGATTCTTTGGTGGACAGCATTTAGAAGGGATGGCGCTTCGTAGGGTCGGCGATGAACAAGGAAGGCAGAGAGCATTGGTATTCCAGAGAGAAAAAGGTCAAAGAGCGCCAACAATATTCCCGATTTGGTTTGACTACCCGTGATAGACCATATACCAGTAAGGCGTCATTTCATTATCTTTTACCAAACGTCGGGTGCCACTCTTGTTGCCGTATCTTTCCCCTGATGACTGGACTGGTCTTGTGACAGCCCCTGCTTTTCATCTGATGTTCCGGCATATAGGTATGGAGTCATTTCATGCTTTGGTCAAGGCAAACAGGCAGGACTGGGAAGGTGCCCGTCGGTGACGTTCGCAAACGAGGAAGAAACTGCAGCACACGGAGTGGCAGGCACAGCTTCCAGCTTCCAGCTCGCGAGGAAGGTACGACGGATGGGCTTGCGTCAGACATGATAGGGAGGCGAGCCGATACTCGTCAGGACTAGAAACGTCTCTGACCCCTTCCGCATGGGGTCTGAGGCGTTTCTAGCCCAGACGAGTAGCGGAAGTCACGTCTACCGCGTTGCCCGAGCAGTGAAGAAACTTGGGATTTTCCTCGCGGGAGTTTCATTACCTTTTCACCCCACTTCTGAGTTTGAATATTGTTTTCCTACCCTCATCCTTTCTCCCAGGTTGTCCCTCATCTTCGCAAGATCTGCTCGTATTAGGCCCGGGACTTACATTGATGGGCATCCAGATCGCGGCCCAGATCTCTCTCAGAATGGAAGTCGACAACGCCAACTTCTGGGGCCACCTGCCCACTATCCTCGACGCGATTGCCGATGCCGAGTTCATCTCGCTCTCGCTGATCGGCCTTCCCGATCCCATTGCCAAAGCCAACCAGACCAAGGAGGAGCTCTACCGCGAGCTGGTAGAACACTCCAAGATTTACTACATCTCTAAGATTGGCCTCACTTGTTTCCAATATGACGAAGAGAAAAAGGGTACGTACGATGGCCACCCCTTACGTGACCATTTCAACGAGGTAACTGACATGGCGAGTCTCAGAATACTCTGCTCGTAGCTTCAACTTTGCCATCACCCCTTGGTTCCTTTCTGCGAACTTCCAAGCGGAACTCATCGCAAAGACCGTCAATCGAACATTTTCCTTTACCTACGATACCCTCAAACAGTTGAGGACACACGGCTGGGATCATAACGAAGCTTGGGGACGGGGTGTCCCTTACTTGACTCGCTCTGAGGCCCAAACAGCCGAGGAACGCTTCCTCCAGCCTTGGGAGTCCAAGCATCCGCTGGACATCAACAAACTAGACGTTGAGTCCCAGAAATTCCGGACATGGGCAAATGACCAGATCACATCTTGGCTGCAAAAAGAGGTATGGTGACCCTTTCTGCTCTTATTTATCAACTTTGTTGGCTCATCAAGCTCATGCCCGCCTCCGTTTACAGGACCAAACCCTCGATTTAGCGGTCACCCCCTCAGGCGAACGGTTCACTAGCCTTCAAGTTGGCCTCATCTGCCAACTTGTCCACTCCTCCTTTGACGAGTGTCGCGCAACGCCGAAAGATGACAATCGAATCATGCACATCAAGAAGCTGAACCGCGCAGAACTCACCACGGAGGTCAGTGACACAGTCGCAATCCACTAGTCTCGGACTATTTACTGATCGATTTCTCACAGAGGTTGACGAGCCGACGCACTGCACTGACGCGACAGTCGGGTAAGCCACTCCAATAGCTTGTTGCAAGACTCAGGCCGCCCTGATCCCACTAACACTTGCTCTTGCAGGCTTTCTCTACGTGGTGGAGGCTCTTCTCGGGGGGCACTTTGCCGACGACATCCAGCCCGAACTGTGCTTGGCATACGTATCGAATATGGGTCGCGACTCGCGAGAACAACTCATCTCGGCTTTCCGTGACAGACTTGGAGCAGCTGAGTATAGAAACAGGCTCAGACGACCTATCCTACTCGTACACTCTCAGCTCGACATGCTGTGTCACTTTTACTCGACATTCTTGGGCCCACTTCCGGAGACACTCGACGAATTCACAAAGACAATACACCACATCTTCCCTCGGATCGTGGACAGCAGGATTCTGTATCCCACCGACAATTACCCATCTCACTCATCCCACAAGCGCAAGTCTTTGATCGAGCTCTTCTCTGCCGCGGTGGAAGAAGGAGGACCTCGTGTCACACAGGCACTTGGACTCAAACACAAGGACAAGATGGCTGAAGAACATGGCTCTTACGGCTGGTACTCCAATCTCTCGTTCCTCAAGGTCGCAGCAAAGAAGCTGCAGAAGGAGCCGTGGTTGAGCAAAACCAGACCTCAGAAGACCTACGGGAGTATGAGAATGAAGGCGAAGAAACCAAGCAAGCTTTTCTTCACCCTCAACCCTTTTGCTCCCGACAGCGTCATCAGTCGTCGTTCAAGTATTAGTTCCTCTGTCGCTTCTGGCATGACTGGAAGCATGGTTGGCACCCCGCCCAGTGTTTTTGGTGATGCCAATGACGAGGAGGAAGAGGAGAAGCAAGAGGTGGCGGAGATCCATCGTCTCCCGCCGTGGGAGGCGGTTTTCTGGGAAAAGTTTGGAAACAAACTGCTACTCGACGACGGCGAAGTTTTGGCGCTCGTTGCTTCAATTCCACTCAGAAAGACCAGGGTTCGGAATCTCGGGGAAGATTATCGGGATCTCTAGGACGAGCTCCTCTTTGTCTGGACGGTAATCCCGATTTGTGTGTTGCTCACATTGCTCTTCACATGGGAACTAGTATGAGACTCGACTTGTGTGTGGTGTGGTAATGCCAACTAATGGGTTGGTCAATTTCGGGAATTGGAGGAGTACGCGCGCGAGGTGTTCCCGCTAGAGGAGCAGAAGCCAACGGCCTCACTCACATGGATGATCGAGGAGGATGACGGTGACGGAGGCGGCGCAGGGAGACGCGTGAAGATCCCCTACAGGCCGTGATGAGTTAGGATTTCCAGCCAGCTTGAAAATACCGTTGCTCGCTCTGCCGCCGGCTCAAGCTTTGAGTCTCAAGCCGGGAGCACCGGTGTTCATTGGAGATCAAGGCTGGATCTTGAAGAGATCACTGCAATACCCATAGTGGTCTATAGTGCATGATTGGCCTACGGATATGTAGTCGGCTCAGGATTTTTGTTATGTTTGTGTACATTAGTATCAGACTTCACCTCAGATAGCGGAATGACCAAAGCAGCGGATGTGTCGTAGTATTCACGAACTATCTCACAACGTCTGTGAACAAGGCTAAATGTGACATGACATCTTGCAACCTAAATCTCTATACATGGCATATTTTTCTATATTACAAAACAACAAAAACCGAGAGGGCTCATTTCTCATCCCCCTCTCGTCCTTGTGCTTCATGCCAGCCATTGCCCGCTTCTTCAGACGTTGCATGCGAGCTTGGCTTGGCCTTGTCAAGTACGCTGAGGCGCGAGGGCTTGACCTAATCAACTCAATTCCGAACCATCTCTTATTGTCTCTCGAGACTTTGATGGTGTTCGGCTGGGGAGGGGTCCAGGTCCACTCAGCGCATAAACAACAATTGTACCTTACCACCGAACAAACCAAAACCATCTTTTGATATCAATACATTTGTACACATGCTCTCTCTCTCTCTCTTCCATCAACTGCACCCCTCACTCTATTTCCCCAGATGGTGGTAGATAGTCCACCGACTTCAACCATCCACTCACCACCTCTCTAACCTTCTTCCCACTTCACTAGCCTATAAGGGGTGTTCACCTCTCAGCAAACATGCCCTTAACACTCTGGAAGTACTCCTCCGCCAACGTGCTGCGCAGCTCCTCCTGTGTGAGCCACTTGAAGTCGACCAAATCATGCAGGTTGTCGGTAAGGTCGGCCTGGCCCGCCATGATGCGGCCCTTGAGGAAGAAGATCTTCTCGCCCTTCTTGAGCAGGGCGCCGTCCTTCTGGCCGAAGACGGGGCGGACGACGTGGTGGGCTACGGGCACGCGGCCGACGATCCACGTGTTCATGTTGACGCCTGCGGACTCGGCTAGGATGCGGGCTGCGGTCTGTTTTTGATGAAAGGGTGGGAAGGTTAGTAATGGGGGTATGGGGGTATGGGGATGGGGATGGGGATAAGGGGGAACAACAACATACCTCATGCAAACCCTCATCCGTAGGCACCACGCCCGTAGGAAACATCCACTTCGCCTCCTCCCCTTCCTTCTCCGAAGCAGCAGCCTTCTTCTTCACCACAAGATAAAGCGTCCTATCCAACGCCCGATCCAACCGCTTCACATCCCCCTTCTCATCCGCCTCCGTCCGTCTCGGCATCGGCTTCTCGACAGCCACCCGATCCTCAGCGGGGATCTCCTCGCCATCCTCCGACACTCTCATCTCCGCATCAGCAATCAACTTCTCCACCATCTGTTCTCTCGAGGACGTATGCGAGCCCACCAGCACCTCATCGTTCCACGCCATCCGGCCGCGCGGGTTATACCGACCAATGTCCTTGGCGGGAACGCCGTGCCGCTCGTTCAGCTTGATGCGCCAGTCCAGGTCCGAGGCCGTGTCCTTCTTGAAGTAGAAGTCCTTGCGGAAGGGCGCCGTCAGCCGCTCGTTGAGCCGCTTCTGGTAGAAGTAGAAGGATTCTTCGAAGGGGGTGAGGTCGCGCGTCAGGAGCGGGGGGCGGGTCAGGATCACGCCGGACTTGATGCGGTAGATTTGAGAGGAGGTCGAGGTCGCGGCGTGGGTGCCTGTTGATGTGGTGACGGGGGGGTTGACGGGCGGGGGAGGGGGTGTTGTCGTGGAAGCGACAGGTGTGGCAGTGGCCTCGGAGGCGGAGTAGAAACGTCTAGGAGCGGTGACGGCGAGGTTGCTGAAGACGGCGGGCGCAAGTACTCGGGCTTGGGTGCGGCATTGTAGGCAGATGGAGCGTTGTTGGCCTGGTGAGACAGACAAAAAGTTGCGACGGTTAGTTATGGTGTCTTTCATAAAGTTTGCGATCGGGAGGGAGGGGAGGTATGCAACGAGAAACACCAATTCGCAACAAGAGTAAACAGGCCAAGAAGAAAGGCAGGAGAAAAAGAAGTAATACATACTCCTAAGGAGAGCAGCTCCCCTACTCGACGCCGACATGATGGGCAGTATATATGACTTGGTTGTTGTGGACGGGGGCCCGGATGTACACACGCAACAACGGGGAACACGGGACGGGGGGGAGGGAGGGAGGAGAACGGAGCTACGGGTGTGAATCTTGCGCGCGCGCCAGTCCTCAACTCAACTCTCTCTCTCGCAAGTCTCGGGGTGGATTCGGGACGGGGTCGGTCGGTCGCTGCG
>RANY01000309.1:0-35716 GCA_009805235.1 Neurospora pannonica FGSC 7221
CCGGTCGCGCCGCGGCCTCTCGCAAGCGCCCGTTCACATCGATCTCGCGAAATGACGTACCGGCTAGTAACCGGGATGCTCGCACATCGACGACGACGGGGATAACTGATAAGGGGAAAGATGGCACAAACGAACAAGGGGATTTGCGCCCCATCTCACGCAAGTTCACCAAATACGTCGATTACAACTTCAGCGCCATGACGGATACCAAGGGCGGGTTCCTGTCGGTGGAAGATGATCCATTCAACAAGCAAATGTCCGGGCCTACGAAGCCGGGGCAGCCCGGCGGGGAGCAAGAGCAAAAGCCGGCGCACATGACGGCCGCGGAGTGGGAGCGGATGCAGTTGATACGGAAGCTGCAGAGGAACAAAGCGGGGCCGTACGAGCCTGGATTGAGTGTCTTGACCGAGGACAAGGAGGATGCGGCCAAGGAGAGGAGGAAGAAATGCAGGGAGTGTGGAAGTCTGGAAATTGATTTTGTGTGGGAGGAGACGTTTGGGTGCGCGGTGTGCGGGAAGTGTAAGGAGAGGTGGCCGGAGAGGTATAGTTTGTTGACGAAGACGGAGGCGAAGGAGGATTATTTGTTGACTGATCGTGAGTTTGCTCCTCTTTACTCATCATGATGGGAAACTGGGACGCTAACGTTGGTGGACAACAACAGCTGAACTCAAAGACCCCGAACTCCTCCCCCACCTCTCCAAACCGAACCCGCACAAATCTCACTGGCACGACATGATGCTCTTTTTACGGTACCAGGTCGAAGAATACGCGTTTAACGTCAAATGGGGGTCGGCAGAGGCTCTGGACGCGGAGTTTGAGAAACGTGAACAGGACAAGAAGAGAAGGAAGGAGGCCAAGTTTAAGGAGAAGCTGCTTGATTTGAAGAGGAAGACGAGGACAGAGGCGTTTAGGAGGAATACGGGGAAGTTGGGTGGGATTGCGGGAGATGGTGGTGGTGGTGGTGGTGGTTCAACAGGCAGGGGAGGAAAAGCGACCAAGTTTGGGGATGCAATAAATAATGGAGGGAAACATGTCCATGAATGGGGCAGGACGGTTGAGAATGAGGAGGGGATGACGGTCAAGACTTGTACGAGTTGTGGGATGGAGGTTGAGGAGTTGGAGTTTTAGGCTGATAAGCCTCGGATGTTGAGTTAGACTTTTTTGTTGATTATACCCGGGCAGGCTTTGCGAGTAATGGGACGGCAGTACCATCTTCATGAAGGTGTTGACTTGATCAATGTTGGCAACCCTGGATTTCATCTTGACCAAACAAGGCGCCAAGCTTTGAAAGCCGCTGAGCTCCCCTGATGAGCTTCCCCTGGACGTCACCACGTTCTCGGATCTGTGCACGGTGCATGGAGTGATCTGTGCTTTCTTTGTTGAGTTGGGAAGCGCTAGCCCCTGACGCAACAGAAGGTGCAGCCTTGAGGTCTCAACTCATGTTGACTGAGTATTATGACAACCTTAAGAACGGCACCGTGGGAGGGAGAAACACAAAAAGCTTGATGTTGAATCTCACGGCGCTCTTTCGTGAAAGCCAACACAGTCGAGATAGAAAAGGAGTGATACGCACAGGCCAGATAACCACCAAGACTGAGCTATCACGGGCTAATAAAACACTGCCATGGTGTGTTTAGTCGCTTCAGCTTCCAATTGGACGCTGCAGGACCAAAGCGCGCTTGCCAGTCGCTGCATCCCGTCGCTACAGCAGTCGCAGCGCAGTGCAGCGGGCAGTCGCCAGTGGTGAGCTCCCTCACTCCAATAGGGCAGTGCGTTTATCTCCCGTCAAGTCTTTTGGCTGGCAGCCCACTTTGCTCGTTGGAGTGTGCTCTCTTACGCGCATCATAACCTTGGTTGAACCACCACCGCGAATCCAGGGACTTGCCATCATCTCTTTTTTCTTTTCACGTCTTCGCTTTTTATTCGATGTCTTAGCATACCCAAACGCAACCAGGGCCTTTTTGCAGATCAGGGTCACTACTCCCGCTTTTTCAAGCCGCCGCGGATCAATCGACGACCGACCCCCCTTGTGGCTTTCACTTCTTCTAATACCAGGGCACCAGGGCAGATACGTAGCTAGACGAACGACGGATCGCATTCGATACACTACCGCGACTAACGACCTTCGATTGCCCGACTGCTGCGACTTGCTTTGCTTTTCTAGCCTCGAACTACGCACCCGACTACCTACCACCACACCGCAAACACCAAAGGGGAGACGAGGGTCCACGCGGTCCCTCACCAGCTCAGCACTTGTCGACGCTGTGCGCTCTGACGATCGTCCGGCTGGAATCTCCCACGTCAATTGCTTCCCCCCCTCGATTGCTTAGCCGCCGACCGGCCAACGTCAGCCGCGCTTCTTGTCGTCGCGAAAAGCTTCCCAGGTTAAGCTGTCGCTTCGACCACCGATAACCGCACAATCATGGGCACTAACGGCGTTCATGTCTCGTTTGGCGCGGGTCATGAGATGGGCGGGGTAATGGGCAATGGCTCTGGTCAGCCGCCCGCGACCGAGTATACACTCCAAGGTTAGTCGGTTCAGGGAAACCAAACTACTCGGTCGTCAGAGCTAACGCTCGTCATACAGGTGTCATGCGCTTCCTCCAGACAGAGTGGCACCGTCATGAGCGCGACCGCAATGCCTGGGAGATCGAAAAGCAGGAGATGCGGGCGAGGATAGCGAACCTCGAGGGTCAGGCCAGGAGGGCAGACGCGACACAAAAGGCACTCAAGAGATACGTCGCAATACTCGAAAAGAAGGTAAAGGAGCAGAGTGTTGCTCTAAAGTCTACTGGTAAAGAGAAGGGAGTTGAGGGTGAGGCCGAGGCGGAGGATAACAAGACCAAGCTTGACCGGTCCGCCCTCATACAGGAAAAGCTGCGCCGTAAGCCCAACTACTTTATTCCTACCTAGTATCATGTTCTGACATACCCTCACAGCAAACACAAAGCTCTCCGGAGCCCCTAACGAGGCCGAGAACGTCGAGATCGGTCCTCCAGACGACGAATCTGCGCGCAACGAACTCAAGACTTTCCTCGATCAGTGTCAGGCCGAGTTTACTTATCTGATGGTGACGCCAGCAAACCCGCAACCACCACGAGAATCCCCGTCCCTGCCTATCCTTGACGACTTCCGCGAGGGTGAAGCCTTGAACCAGCAGCTTGAGCAGTCCTATCAGCGTTCTCAACAAAGCCAAATTCGGGACCTGCTTGCCCAGCAGGCAGCTGCTGCTAATGCTACTAATGCTGCCGCTGTGCAGAGTCAGCAGCAGCAACCGCAACAGCAACAGCATGTAGCTGGGCCGCGGCCGCAGACTAACCAGCCCCCGAAGGGATATGGCGAGCTGCAAGGAGCGCCTATGGAGCGTTCATCTAGAGGACAGCAGCTACACGATATTTTGAAGAGTGGTGAAACCCCTGACTGGTCAGGTTCGATGCAATCTCAGCCAGTCGAAGAGCCAACTTCCGCACTCAGTAAGGCGCCTCCGATGGTTAGGGGAGATGGACGTGAGCCGGCTGCGCCAAAGTCCACCTCGACGACGGATGCATGGGACTTTAACGAATCCAACTTCCAGGATCCTTCCGCGATGACACAGCCGACCCCGCAACAGTCCTTTTCTAGCAGGCCTGACACAGATGCCTTCCCTAGCGCCGAGAACTTAACCAAGTCTCCTAACCGTGGAGCGCTCTCCCACCGAAGAAAGAGCTCGAGTGGTATGGCGCGTAGGAGGAGCGCCGAGCACGAGCTTTCGCTTGGGTCTCTTAACCAGAAGGCAGAGGGGACAATGTTCAAATTCCGCTTTAGCTTGCGCGGCCATCTGGATGTGGTACGGACTGTCATCTTTTCTGGCGGCGGCAGCCCTGGCGAGCCTGAAATCTGCACGGCGGGAGACGACGGCTTGGTCAAGAGGTTCCACATTCCTGACAGGCACATTGGTCAACGAAATGCTGATGGAGATCTCGATGTTGCGGCGGACTTTACACATCGCGGTCATAGTGGTGCCGTGTTGTCTCTTACGTCCTGGTCGCCATCTCCCAACTTCTCTACCGGCGGTCGTGCCCAGGGTGACGGTTGGATTTTCTCTGGTGGTCAAGATGCTACAATTCGCGTATGGGAAAGAGGAAGGGTTGATCCCAAGGCCACCCTAGATGGCCATACCGACGCTGTCTGGGCGCTTTGCGTCTTGCCCACGAATCTGGGTGCCATTTTCGGCCAGACCAATAACCATGGTCCACCCGATAGGATTTTGTTGGTGTCCGGAGCGGCGGATGGCACTGTCAAGGTGTGGGCTGTCAGCGCACCTCCTCAACTCACATCACCTCAACCAGGACCGGGTCGTCGTGGGCCAGGCGGACGTGTTAGGGGCAACTCTATGAGCTCTGGCTCCGCATTCCCCAGCTCACCACAGCCGACCACGGCATCCAACTCGCCCTTCCATCATACGCTTGTGCATACCATTAAGAGGGCCAACTCGGAGGCAAGCCCGACCTGCATTACTGCCCTCAGTCCCAATGGTGAGACCTTTGCCGTGAGCTATGCGGATGCCGCCATTATTGTCTACGATACCCGTAGCGGAGAGGAGATTGGAACGATGGCAAGCTTGGATACGTATGACGGCACCATCAACACAGCTGTGAACGCAGTTGTAGCGACAACCGTTGGATTGGATCAAACACAAGGCCCCGGTGGTGAAGATGAAACTGGTGGCGGGCCTACGGGAGGTGGTCGATCCATGGCGGGATCTGGCGTTGAGGGTACCATCATTTCTGGCCATGAAGATCGCTACATCAGGTTCTTTGATGCCAATAGCGGTAAGTTTTGTCGTCCTCTGAGAGAATACGTGTTCGAGACTAACTTTTTCTTTCAGGTCAATGCACATACAACATGCTAGCCCATCCAGGATCTGTCTCCAGCCTCTCGCTTAGCCCCGACGGCCGCGAGCTCGTCAGCGCGGGTCACGATATGTCGCTGCGGTTCTGGTCCCTCGAAACAAGGTCATGCACGCAAGAGATGACTTGCCATAGGTCGATGCGCGGCGAGGGTGTCTGCGCCGTTGTATGGAGCCAGGACGGCAGATGGGTGGTTAGCAGTGGTGGAGACGGCATGGTCAAGGTGTATGCCAGGTAGTCGCCGTCTGTGTCACGATCCGAGGGATGGAGATGTATGACTTGAGCCTCCTTTTTTGGCACATTGTGTATAATGAATTTTTTTGCAGGGATATCTGGGGACGGGATGGGAGTAGGGGGGTTGTGTATTAGCTGTTCGCTTTTATCATCTTTTTTTCTTCTTCCTCTTGCCTTTGTTAGTATCACACACGCTCATTGCGTTCTGGGGGCACGCCGTCTTTCCTTTGTCGTTTACTTCCAACATCATTGCTATACCACATCACACCAATATGGAGAGCATCAAGCGGATATCGTTTCAGTTGCTTTTGGGGTTTTGGTGGGATGGATGAAAAGAGGGGGACTGAGATGCGAAGATAAGAATGAAAGAAAGCGGATTGTTACCAACGGTGTTTCAAACAGTTGTTTGGTCGTAGAGTGAACATGTTGTCATGAATCCGTACGGCGCGTGGAAGCCCGTCTGCGGCGGCATTGGTTGCAGCCTAGAAGAAGCCTCGAATTCGTAGCATGTAAAACGTACTCATCCAGGGGTACTTCACATTCTAATAATTTGACTGTTAACAGCGAAAAATGATGATAAAAAACCTTACCGGACTGGCGCGATCGTGTTTTTACATGAATATCGCGTCCCTCGGGTATTTGATGATGGGAGTATCACTTGTACCACACCGGTGCAGATGTCGATAGTCTAATTGATGCAGTAACCAACACAGCTGCGGTAAGCAGCACCAGCCAGAGACCAGGGGACCAGCCAGCATGGCTATTTATGGTTGAAGTCGAAGGGGAGAGGATTCCTATGGAGACGGAAGGGGAAGGGTGTGCGAGATGCTGAACAATGGACGGACTTTGGGTGCAGCCTGGAAGATGCTCTTATTGTGTGTGTGTTACATAAGCGCATGATCTTGAGCACAAAACATTACCAAGGATTGGTTGCGATCCAGATCCCTCGTGGCGCAATTGGCTAGCGCGTCAGACTGTTAATCTGGAGGCTGTAAGTTCGATCCTTACCGAGGGAGGTTGCGAGAACCAAATCATTATTTTTTTTTTGGTTTCTTTCGTGGTTGCGCAAGTCATTTTTCCATCCCTTTTTGACTTCTTCTTTTTTTTTTTTTTTTTTTTTTTTTTTTTTTTTTGCTTCCGTGGACATTCCGTCCCGTGATTGCAGGTACGGTTGCCGGGTATTTTTCTTTGTTGGTAATGGTTGATTACGGAATGTTTCCATTGTCACAAACAAGCTATGCAGAACCACACGAACATCAATTCACGACTCCTCCAAACTTCCGAAAGATCACCAAGTTCACTCGATATGATTGATATCTGAACGGTCACATTTGCTTCCCTTCGTTTACCTCAACTATTCCTTTACACCTGCCACTAATCACGACCGAACCGGTCCTCAAGAGCAGCAGCAGCCGCGGGGTAGTCGACATGAACAACCTGAAATCATCAATCATCAATTCGGCACCGTGCCGTTCGGTTCGCTAGGGAATAAGCACCCGACTCGTTCGGAAACAAAGTTCACAAACTCAAAAGTTACGAGTCAACTGATCTGCATCCCGACCGGTACCGATGCCGCGAACCATGGGAGCATGGCTTACACAGTATATAAGCGTATCGGGCGGCCTACCGAGACTGGGGTCGTCCGCTTGTCCGCTTTCCCGCCGTTCGAATCGTATCTTCCTCGGACTTGAACGTCGCGAATAGATTGCGTGATCCGCGTTACCCCTTTATGTACGTCGTACTTTCTTTTGGAAGGGAAGGTGTGAGAAGGTGCGAGCGAGGAAGGTATAAGTTGTGGCATTATCCCCTCTTTTCTTGGTTTCAATGAATGGCAGGCAGCAGAATGCCCAGAATGTCTCCGAATGGCGTCTTTTACTGTGTAGAGGGACCTGCTTGATCAGGTAGGTAGTGGTCGCGCTTGGGAATAACGACTCGGGGAATAAGAGGTCAGATAGGTAGGTAGGAGGGGAGTTTTATACAGGTACCTAGGTGACGTGATCGTCAAGTGGAACTCTGAAAGGACCGAATTCCGAGATCTTCAACTTTTCAACCGCGGCGCATATCTCACCTCATGGAAGTTTCAACGGTCAAGCCACCAAGCCACCGAGCCTCATTCCACCACGGACCACGCTTCGCACATCGAGTAGACCCGTCATCATTCATGCGCCGGTACCGACCACCATTGGTTGTGGTGATCTGCCGGAGCAAAATGCCCCACGTGTTGAGAGGGTAATATAGAGGTGGTATCCATGCATCGCTGTTGTGGTACGTACAGTACGAGGTAGTATGGAAGGCGAGCAAGGCCTCATTTACCCGATTTGCAAAGATGGTGCGGGATGATGGAAGAGGGCTTGGTTATGGCGATTTACGGGAGGACAATTGGGCGGTTGGATCTGGATCTGGATCTGGAAGCAATGGGTGTTGCTGTTCTGATTAGGAAGGAGTTGATGAAGCTTGAACTCCGGATGGCGTCAATCTCCTTGCTCCTTCCCCCACATCAACTTCAAGCGATTGAAGCGAGACCGGTACGCGAGTCATGCCCACGTTCATTGCACCTTCCAGTTCAAGCCGCTTGCCGAAACCCTCTTCCCGAAAAAGAACCGAACCATCCCGTCAATGCCAAACATCAATCTCCTCGGAGGACACCGACCGAACTGAACCGAACCTTTTCCATTTCCTTCTGCGTGTCTATCCGAGTCCTGTCGCCAGCCGCACAGCTGGAAAGGTTCAGTTCAGATCATGTCCGCCTGGTTCTTCCCTGGATCAAACATTCCAGCATCGCCGCCGAACCTGGGATGTTTTACTTACCTCGACCTTGTCTCGATTAGAAACCGAACTCCGAAACCTTGGAAGGAACACCAGAAGAGAACCTCGTCAACCACGTTGATGCCTGTGGCCTGCCTGCCTACCTTCAACTTGCCCTGTTGCCCTACTTTTTTTTCTGTGCTGCCGCGGATGATGAAAGAGTCGTGCAACAAGCCGCTCAGCCGCTGGACGCTGAACGGCAAGCTTGACTGGGCGAATGTTGCTGACTGCGGGCATCCTGGCACCCTGGCATCGCGCAAAATCACGTATTCATCGAGACATTCTCCGGCTGTGTAGCCTACTCTATGTAACTTTATGTCGTGCATCTAACCGTCCGTGGGTTGTTGATGTCTTTAGTTGCCGTCTGTCGTTCACGTAACGTCGGGTCTTCGCCTCAAACCGGCCAACCAACCAAATCGTAACGGTAACGATAGGCAGCGGAGAAGTGCTATTGTGCTTACCGGCATATCAGATATACCCTACATGCAAGCGACTCCGTCTCGAATCAAAACAAAGACGGGTGAGGCGGACGGCTTGAGTGGCTGGCAGAGGGAAAAAGAGGGTGTGGTGTGTAGGACTGTGGGCGATGGACAGAAAAGACCGTGACAGAAAACGGCGGGCAGGCGTCCAGCCACTCACCACCACACCACGGCAGCCGCCACCATCTTCAGGTAAAGTAGTTTATTCTCCAACCGTCGATCTAGACACACGATGTGTAACCTCACTCTTATTTCTCCAGCCGTTAAACGACAGCCAAGAGATGACATTGCGGAGAAGCTGCGACGTAAAGGGATCCCGCCAAGGCGCCTTTCATAAAGCGAGAGACATCCACTCGCTCGTTCGGAAACAGACTTCATGTCTAAACCTTCTCACGGCGTGCCTAGGCAGCTCCCACATCCCGCCTTGGAACGTCCTTCTTCATCGGCTCGTATTGCAGGGGTTTCAAAGCTTCAAGACCCTTGGCCTCCATTCGTTCCTGCGTCACCCGAGGCGGTGTGAACTTGTTGAACTGTGTTATACAGATCAACCCTTAAAAGTTTGTTAGCGCGAGACCATGCAACGTCTTCGGACATGGAAGGTAGAGGACATGGGATTACGACGGTCCTATTGGTCCAAACCGAGCCAGAGCCAGGGTACCTTAAGAACAACAATTGATAAGTGTCCCACATACATTGCACCAAAACTTGACTCCACTTACAACGGGCAATAACGAACCAGATGCTATTCACAATAGGAATGCCACCTAGCCATCCTCGCCATTCTCTGCAAGTTACACGTGTACTACCGGGTAGTAATAAAGGGCTGTACTCCAGGGGTTGGTTGATTGAACCAAGCGGTTACTTGTTCTCCAGGCTTTGTCCCGGAAATAGAGTGGCACCGCTAAATCTCACTCATGTCGGATTTATCCCCACGCTATACAAGCCAATCACATCGTTTGCTGTGTCTGGATGCTACGTTGAGTGCCGGCCTGCAAGTCCTTATCGAGGTGTAATTGGCCGTAAAGTGTGGGGATAAATCCGACGTGAGTGAGATTAGACGGAAAGGCACATGTGAGAGGGAGCTTCTTTGACTGGATGTGAGGTTGAGGTCATATAGATAAGCTTCGAACCCCAGTCACCACAAGTCACCTTCCAGAAGTGCTCCTTCCTCTTTTGGTAGGGTCTTCTTCCTGTTGATATTTCACTCACTTAGCTCTGTGGTGGTAAGTCGTCATATAAAACCGGAGGGGCCCTTCACTTCTGGAAACCATCAACCCTCAACGCCGTATCACAAGCATCGTTAGTCACCATGGTAGCCCTCACCAACCTCCTCCTCACCACCCTCCTCGCCTCCGCCGGCCTCGGTTCCGCCCTGCCCCCACGCATCGGCAACACCGTCATCGAGGCTGGGGAGCCGGAACTGCCACTCAGCGGCCGCAAAATTACGCTCTCCCAGCAGCCCAACCCCCGCTACCACAAGTTCAACGGCGCCCTCTCCGTCTACAAGACCTACCTGAAATACGGCGCCCCCGTACCCGACGACCTCGTCAAAGCCGTCGCCGCCCACCTCGGCATCTCAATCGATGAAGTCCTCAACCACGCCATCACGCCCCCCAACGCCCGGAGAAACAAAGGCTCAGCAGCCGCCGTCCCCATCGACCAATCCGACTCGGCCTACGTCACCCCCGTTTCCATCGGCACGCCTGCGCAGATCCTAAACCTCGACTTCGACACCGGTTCCTCCGACCTCTGGGTCTTCTCCAACTCCCTTCCCTCAACCCAAGCAGCCGGCCACGAGGTCTACTCCCCCGACGACTCCTCCACAGCCAGGCGGCTCAACGGCGCCACCTGGAGTGTTTCGTATGGCGACGGGTCGTCGTCTAGGGGCAACGTCTACCTGGATAAGGTGACGATCGGAGGCCTGGCGGTCAACGACCAGGCGGTGGAGACGGCGCAGCAGGTGAGCCAGAGCTTTACGGCAGAGACGGCTATCGATGGGCTGGTTGGGTTGGCTTTCGGGAGCTTGAATACCGTCAGCCCGACGGCGCAGAAGACGTGGTTCGAGAATGTGAGGAGCCAGTTGGATGAGCCGGTGTTTGCGGCGGATTTGAAATTTGGAGCTTGTAAGTTGATTTCCCTTTTCGGTTTGACTCGGGGTGGTTGAGGCTGGATTAGGTTGGTGATGATGGAGTCAGGCCGGGCTGGATGTCAAATCGGTTCGGCTGGACTGGATCACACTTGGTGATCTGCTCTGCCTCGTTCTTGAAGGACGTCCAGTTTCTTTATACGTATATCCCTCTTGAAGTCGGAGGATATGGAGACACGTCGTCAGCACCTCGGGAAGTATGTAAGGGGAAGTACGGGGAGCTCCAGCACTCCGGGGTTCCGACACCGGAGTCACGCCATCTGGCTGGAGTTCGGCGACCTTAACCGAACAACCATGTCGTAGATATCAGCTTATTTTTACTGACCACCCTTCGTTCCAAACAGCCGGTACCTACGACTTCGGCTTCATCGACCCAGCGAAGCACACAGGCAACATCACCTACGTGCCTGTCAACACCGACCCGGGTTACTGGACCTGGACCTCGACCGGCTACCAAGTCGGCTCCTCCCCTTTCGTCTCGCAGCCCATCACCAACATCGCCGACACGGGCACCACGCTCGTGTACCTGCCCAACGCCATCCTGCAGGCGTACTACAGGCAGATCCCCGGCGCCACTAACAGTCGGTCGTACGGTGGGTATGTGTTCCCCTGCGCGACCGCCGCCGTACCGGACTTCACCTTCGGGGTGACGGCCGAGGCTAGGATCACGATCCCCGGACGGTTCATCAACTACGGGCCGGTGGCGGACGGGAGCGCAACCTGCTTTGGTGGCCTGCAGAGTAGCAACGGGGTGGGCATCAACATCTTTGGCGATGTGGCGCTCAAGGCGGCGTATGTGGTGTTTAATGGGGGCGAGACGCCGATGCTGGGGTGGGCTTCCAAGAAGTTGTAGGTGTCTTGGCTGTTGACTGTTCAGTCTGTTAGGACGAGGGGGAACACTTGGCCGAAGTTAGCATGATGTTTCTAGTATCCCGTAGTGTTTATTTTAGCCAGTCAGGGGTGATCCGTGGTTTTTGGGCCTCTTGGGATGCCGAGATGCTTGGCGTCTTCCGATGTCGGGCAGTCGGGGTGTAATGTTTATTGAAGTGTTTGACTCAGTCGAGGATCTGAAGTTGTAGGAACCTCTTTCACCCTATTCTATATCCAACAACCTATCTCCATGGTGCCTGGTGAGTGTGTATCCAGTGTCCAGGATGAATGCATTCTGCCTTGTCTGTTCCTGCATTTTGACGCGTGGCCGAGGACGGAGTGCCACATCGATATGGAGGAGATGATGCTGCATGTCTTGCATGTGTCTGTATCTGGGCTTGGAACTCCAGATGGTGACTCACATGGCTGGATGTATTTTGACAAGGCGACATTGTCAGCGGAGTTGGATGCCAATGGACATGCGTGTACAATAAGCTGCCTTGATCCCGGGCCTAAGCCCTATCACAGGGGGACCTGCTGCGAAGCCCAGATGTTGGTGGTGTAAACAGATCCGAGAACGGAAGGACGGTTCGTCTTGTCATCGTTACCGAGCCATTGGGTTCACACGAACCTCGCTCGGCGCCATGCCAAGGTCTTGGCTCCCGATCTCGCCTGCGTCAAGTGTCAGCATGCGATCGATGTTGGATGCACATGCACCGAACGTTGCGAAATAAGGCGAAGCAGTGCGTAGCGCGCGGCCCCAAACGGAAGCCAAGAAGTTGTTTTGAGTTTGACAGCTTTGGTAAGTCGCGGCGCGGCAATCAACTAGTCGGGATAGCTTATTTCGACGACCGTCTGTCTGCGACATGAAGCTGCTGCATCACCCAAACAAAGCATCACCACCTGTTTGCTTTGGTGTTGTGGATTGTCTTGTGGTTGCAGAGTCATGTATGTCTTGGCACTTGTTTGAGGAGTTCCATCAAAAACGTTGTCCAATTCCGCCCATGTGCTCTACAACCGATGAGGCCGTGTAGGACCGTGTACACCCGACGTCATGTCGACGGAACGAGACCGCTGATAAGAAAATTCGTGGGGTAAAAGGCAAATGATATCGAATTGAATGAGAGACTCGAGTCGCCGCTGGGTAAACTTTAAGAGGGACCATGGGCAGGCCCTTGTGGTGATTTCATGAGTGGGGGACTTGGCATCATGATGGAGTCGGGTTTTTCTTTTTGGTACTTGCCGTCGCATCGATATGGGGGCTCGGGGGGGATCGGATGCGCAAAAGTTGGGGAAGCGAAAATCTCGAAGAAGGTTATCGAGACGGGAAGGCAAAGAATACACGTGTAGAATAGTTGAGTGACATGGCATGATGTCGTGCACAGTAAATCATCATCCTCTTTGGACACTCTCCATTGGGACTGTGCTGATGAAGCTTTTTGATGTCTTTTTGATGTCTTTTTGATGTAGATTGCCCGTCCACACTGTGGTCCGTTGTCGACCTTCCGCGAATAGAAGGACCGAATGGTTTTGATGAGGTAAAATGGATCCTCATCGTTCGCTCCTTTTTCTTCTTCCAGTCATGTTCCCCGGTGTTGTACCTTCAAGAGAGCTGCTGCCGAAACCGCTGCTGCCTCGCCATGCGAACACGGTGCCAGCGCGCGGTACCGACCGACCCCTCGCTCATATCTTTTGGGTTGGAAACAGCAACGGGACAAACTGTATGACAAAGTGCACCAATAATGGCATTGTAATCCGATAACACCCCGCACCCGTCAATGCTGTTCTCATTGTTCTCTTTGAGATGGTCGGACGGCATGAATTAGCCGATACAGGCACCGAGAATGTTTAATTGCAGGGTCGAAATCGGTTTAGGGCTGACAACCACTGTCTCGGCTGTATCCACTGGTCGCACCCACCAAAAAGAAACACAAGAGGAAAAGATGCGATGAACAGATTTTCGTTTTTGTGTGGAAATTCCAGGATGACGGACATGTCGAATGCAAGTCACGGGAAAGTGGACTGTGGGAGACCGGGAGTTGCCAAATGCCAAGAGATGCCGAATGCGGCCGAGGCAGCCTCAAGAACGAGTGGATATGCCAAGCCAGGACCATGTTATTCTCCCATTGGCTAGCATTGAAAGCCATCGTGCAGTAGCGCCCTTTGCCCCTGAGGTTCAGGGACGTAGCACTTTGTGACGCAACTCGGCATTTGCGTTAACCGGTGTGTTTCCGGTGTGTTCCCGCCCTTCAGTATCAACCACACACTGAGCCAGCGAGCCAGCCACCTCAACCATCTCATCATTGTAACCAATGTTCGAACATTGTTGGTTTCGCCATTCAAAAGAAACGAAGCTGACGAACGGAATGGAAGCACTCAGACATCACAGATCAAAGGTGGAACGGGATCGGGAGGTTTCCTGGCCAGTCCTTTTATCTTCTGGAAGCAAGCCGGGATCCCCGCGATAAGCAAGCAAGGAAATATCGCACACAAGACGGTTGGTCATTTGCGACAAACCAACACCTCCTATGTTCAGTATACCAGGTAACTATAACCTCCAACCAGCGATGCGACAGGATGAAGCCAGCCACGCCAGCGTGGTGCGACCAAGGTACATGCAGTGCGAGTGTGCGACTGTTAGCGCACAAGTGTGGATATACGTCCGATATACGGCGCGCCCGCTTTTTACACAAGCATCCCCTATCATGCGAGAAATAAGGTGTGCAGCTGTCGCCTATTTCATCAACGGTGATGAATATGACTCCCGTGGGCGACAAGTGGGAGGCAATAAGTCGTATCGCAAAGCAGAAAAACAACCTCGGGGTTCGTTATCCATACAGTATCCATCCAGTCAGCTAGTCAATTGGCTCCATCCAGCAGACCACGGGTTCCACGGGTCCAAGACATCTCCAGCGATCCATTTGGCATCTTTTGGCTCCATCGACTCCATCGCCATCCGGTGCTTGCTCAACGCTAATTCGACCGTCGTCCCAAGCCTTGTCTATCAGTCCAACACCGGCTGGCCTGGACGTAGACGGCAAATGGTTCCGGCTGTCTGGTGTGTGATTTGTCAATCTTGCCTCAGTTGGGTGGAACAGGCCCGAAGACAGTCGAGTGATTGTCGGTGAAAGGGCGCCTCCGTCAACCGATAAGGACTTGCGAAACAATCAAAACGGCTCGCGCGCCTTCCCCCGCCTCCAGAACCGGCGCTGCCAAGTGGAAAGTCGCTACGGCGCTTCATGCCGTACAAGGAAGGAGGATTGAGAAGGAACCACTTTCGACCACCTGCCAAGCCCCGGGAATCAAGGACATCCCACGGACGACCGGTGGTCTCCTTCCCATCTCGCCGTGGTGTCCTTGCTGACAGTGCTGACAATATCCTCTTTCCGGCTCACGCCATTCCTGTCGCCCCCTAGTCATTGCTTTCTAGCCCTCGTGGTCGCGTGCCCTCCATGTAACTCTGCTCATGAACCTCGTCTCGTTTTTAACTCGTCGTCTCCCCCGCGTCGAGTCCATGGTTGCTTCCCCAGCTTCTTCGTGACCCTCCTCCCCATCCCGAGTCTCGACTTGACTCTTGTTCATCTCATCCGAGTCGCAGTCTTTGACCAAGCCAACGGTCCTCGACAGGCTCTCCATATCCAGCTCCCCAGCTCCCACTCCCCTGCCCGTAACAGAGGCCAGAGGGTAAAGATTTTATTGGAGCGACTGGAGACGGTTTACGAGATAACAACACCAAAAGTCCACAATGGGTATGTTCTTTCCACGTTCGCGTATATATACACATATATACACTGTCGCTACCGTCGTGCCGATTCCCGAGTGTTACCTTGGAACAATCCTGGTCGCTCCTTCAGCTTCTTTCCCAGATCATCACCATCTCAGCAGTCTTGAACCACCAGACTGACACATGGCAAACACACCAGCTACGACAGAGATTGTGGCCGCTCATGGCAGCTCCAACTACGACTTGGAGAAGCACAACACGGCCAGCACCGCCCACAAGCACATCCCCATCGAGGACGACTACGAGGGCAAGCCCACCCAGGAGGAGCTCGACACGCTCCGCCGTGTGCCCGGCAGTCTCCCCATCATTGCTTATCTGATTTGCATTATCGAGTTCTGCGAGAGAGCGTCGTACTACGGTGTCCAGCCCCTTATCAGCAACTATGTCAACCGTCCCATGCCCCAAGGCGGCAACGGTTGGGGTGCTCCTCCCCGTGGTACTCAGGAGACAGCCGGTGCCCTCGGTATGGGCCAGAGTACCTCCAACGCCGTCACCCAGTCCTTCTCCATGTTGGCTTATGCCCTTCCCCTCCTCTTCGGTTGGATGGCCGATGCAAAGACTGGCCGCTTCAAGCTTATTTGCTGGGGTGTCCTTGTCTTCGGTGTCGCCCACGTTCTCCTCATCGTTGCCGGTGCCAAGAACCTCCTTGCCGACGGAAGCTCCAAGGCTCCCTTCTTCATCGCCGTCTACATTCTCGCCATTGGTGCTGGTGAGTGAACTCCCTTGAACCACTTCCAACAACAACTAACTCCTCACAGGCATGTTCAAGCCCAACGTCTCTCCCCTTCTCCTCGATCAGGTTACCAACACCAAGCCCATGATCAAGGTGCTCAAGACCGGCGAGCGCGTTATCGAGGACCCCGAGGCCACCACTGAGCGTGTCATGTTGTGGTTCTACCTCATGATCAACATTGGTGGTTTCATGGGTGTTGCCACTGCCTACTCCGAAAAGTACATTGGCTGGTGGCTCGCCTTCCTCATCCCTCTCGTCCTCTATCTTCCTCTACCCCTTCTCTTGTGGTTCCTCCGCAAGCGCCTCATCCTCCACCCTCCCGGTGGCTCCGATCTTCCCAACGTTTTCAGGGTTCTCGGTGTCTGCATCCGCCGCGGTGGTTTCAACAAGATCGGTCGTCACGGTTTCTGGGATCTGGCCAAGCCTTCCAACATTGCTGCTGCCGGCCTTGAGGGTGCCTACAAGATTGAGTGGAGCGACCAGTTCGTTGAGGATGTCCGCCGTACATTCCAGGGTACTGGTATCTTCTGCTTCTTCCCTATCCAGTACCTCAACGACAACGGTCTCGGTTCCGCCGCTAATTTCTTGTCGACCATGTTGAGGACGGATGGTGTCCCCAACGACGTCATTTCCAACTTCAACTCTCTCAGTATCATTGCCACTGCTCCCGTCCTTAACTACGGCTTGTACCCCATGCTTAGACGGCTCAACATCCACTACGGTCCCATCGCTCGCATCACCACCGGTTTGGCCTTGTCCACCCTGGGCGGTGTGGGCTATACCCTGCTCAACTACTACGCCTACAAGAAGTCTCCTTGCGGCGACTACGGTTCCAGTAACTGCACCGTCGGCACCGGTGTCGCTGACATCAGCATTTGGTTCTTGGCCATCCCCTTCGCCATTGGTGGTATTTCCGAGTTGTTCGTCAACGTGCCTGCGTACGGTATTGCTTACTCGCGCGCTCCTGTCAACATGAGAGGTCTCGTCTCGGCCATCAACCTGTTCTCCACGGCTGTGGCCTATATCATCGGTCTTGCCTGCTCTTCGGTTGTTACCGATCCCTACCTCACCTGGGACTTCGGTGGCCCCGCCATTGCTGGCGGTGTCCTCACCATCATCTTCTACTTCACTTTCAGGCACATCGACTCGGAGGAGAC
The DNA here is from genome assembly GCA_009805235.1 of Neurospora pannonica FGSC 7221. Taxonomy (NCBI): domain Eukaryota; kingdom Fungi; phylum Ascomycota; class Sordariomycetes; order Sordariales; family Sordariaceae; genus Neurospora; species Neurospora pannonica. The sequence goes on from RANY01000309.1 coordinate 17,098, forward strand.
CGTCTTCTCCCAGAGAGAGACCATTGAGGCTACTCCTGCCGATGACTCCAGCAGCCAGGCTGGCGAGAAGGCCCCTCCCGTCTACTCCGAGAAGAAATAATAGCACAGTTGTGCATGGGCTAAGAGGTGATCACCCTTGGCCTCATCGACTTTTCTTCTAAATGCGAGAAGCGGGTGGTTCATTTGAGATGGGCATATTGGTAATTTTCGGTGGGAATTGTATTATTTATTTTGCGATGATTTGGATGGTCACACTTGGCGCATCTTGCATGGTTGGATGATCGATCGGTTGGATGGGTTCGGAAACTTACGGCATTTCACGTCATGAAGATGATCATGATGAAGGGCGGGCCATTTGGATGTAAAGATTTGGCTGGTCCGAGGATGAAACGACCGCACATGTACATATAACTAATGATACCAAAGAAGAACAAGCTGTTTAACAGTATTTGAGATTTTGGCCTGGGTCTTGGTGTTGTCCCCTATGTTATAAAAGGAGTGGTGTCAGCCTTAAGAACACCCTTTTAGATGAACTGAACGCGATTCGTTTGAGGATGCGACGCTGTGTCCCAATTGTGCACCATAAAGATATGCAGGGGACGAGCAAAGGAGATTAGCAAAAAGGTAGGTCTGCGGCGAAGCTGACACTTTTTAAAGTTCTGCGCCGCACCATAAGCTTACAATTGGACAATATGGGAGAGGTTGTACGAAGGCTTGGCACAACAGAAGCGCGCTTATCACCCTCAAGTGTGGAGGAGGAGAGCAGCTGAGCGAAGCCTGGGGGCGCAAGACCTCGCCGAGACGAGTACGCAGGAACGAGGCTGAATCTCGGAATTCGAATCTGGTACTTGCTTAAACATATGTAGCACGCCCAAGCCAGCAGGCCAGCACATATGTGATGGCGGAGTTGACGCCACGAGCGGACAGCTGCCGCTTGGAAATTGAGCTGAAAGCGATGTACTACAGTAAGTCGGCGATAAAGACTTGTCAAGTCGCATTCCCTTCTTTCACTTCCTTTTCTCTCTGTTTCACCTCCCATTCCCTCATTGTTACACAGTCCTTGTCTTTTTTTCCCCATGCTGGAGCTAAGCATCTTCCTGTCTTGACCCGTTCGTTGACCGGCTCCAACTTGTTTCACTCAAGATGCTCTCCCTCACTCCTTTTCTGTCTCTTACCCCAGTGACAACACTCCTTTTGCTCGTACTCTTTCTAAAGCCTGTACAACATGTATCAGCCGCCACGCCAATAGCTTTCATCAACCCGCCTCCTTTCCGCAAGCAAGATCGCGACGACAGCAAGAATGCTGTTTACCCCATCGGATCGACGATGAGGATGCAGTGGACTGAGGACACGGAGGTTCGCTCGAGTTTGGTGCTGTATCAGGTGCCGGGGGATGGGTTTGAATATATTGCTCGTAGGTTCTTCTTCTTTTTCATCATCTTTTCTATTTTTCATTTTAAAAATTTTTTTTTTTTTTTTTTTTTTTTTTTTAATTTTTTTTCGCTCCTAGCACATAACCTAAGCCATCTTCCACAACGGAAACGATGATGACAATGATGATAACCATGACGGGCGTGGCTAACGAATGCTAACACCATGCTTGCAGCAAACCACGTCCAAATAACCGACTACTTCTGGACCGTCAACACAGCCAAAAACCTCTCCTTCTCCAACGTCTTCCAGTTCGCCATCTTTTTCAACGGCTCCACGACACCGAACGCAACGAGCCATTACTTCAACATCACCTCCGCGTCTTCCTCCTCTCCAAATCTGAGTGCGGGTAGTCTACCAGCAACTTCCGCCTCTTCACTTCCTTCTTCCACCGGTATAACAACCGGTACCGCACAAACAACGGCATCAGCTAGTACAGCCACAGCCACAGACGCAAACGGTATCGGCCTCGAAAGCAAAGCAGGAGGAAGCAAGATCTCAATCCCCTCAGCAATCGGCATAGGCATAGGCGTCTCCTCCGCCCTCTTCCTCGCCATAGCCGGCGCCTTCGGGTATTGGATCTTTCGTGTGCGGCCCAAACGGAACAACATCAACCACCACGCAGTTGAACTGCCGCCGCCGCAAACACCGCACATGGCGCATACGGGTTTCGGTGGTGGCCCTACGATGGTAATGACTGGGAACGGGAACGGGAACACCGGGAACGGGAACGGGGACGCAGGGAACACTGGGAGCATTGGGAATTCAATGTATCAGACGAATGATATCTTTGGGGGAGAGTTGCAGGGTCATAATGGACCGGGGAGGAATGGGGGGACGTCGGTTTATGAGATTGATTCGCAGACTGGTGGTGCTTTTGCGTGGGATCGGGCGAGGAAGTAAGGGTTGAGGACGGGAGACGGGGGGGTTGTGAGTAGAGAGGGAGGGAAAAGAGTGGATAGATATCCAGATGTTGTGATGACGAATAATGAAGGAATTGAGGAGGACAATCTAATATTAACCATGGGATCAAGAATAGGAAGAGAGATGCCATGTTCGGTAGAGGTACATAGATTGGAGCACATGCCCGAATAATACCCAGCACCAATTGCATTTGATCATGAGGATTCATGACCCAAACTTTGCAATCAGCCAAAGACAAAAATGTGGTGCGATTACCTCATACCCCGCACACCAAATATTCGTGAAGAAGGGAAAAAAAGGAAAAGAAACCATGTAGCAAAGAGAAATACCAAAAAAAAAAAGCCAGGATCGAAAAAAGAGGGGAGAAAGAAAAAGAGGAAAAAAAGACATACAACACCAGGGATTCGCTGGTCGTCACCGACCCAACTACTAGTCTGGCCCTCACTGGCTTATCTATGGGAGAGCGGACGGGATCCCGAGTTTTCCAGTGGGTATGGTCGTATGTGCTTATTTGTTGCTAATGTGATGCTTATATTCCATGGTCTCTCCGGCGCACTCGTCTGTTTCGAGGGTGTCCAGCACTCGACGGCGACCACGACCACTGTGACAGGAGCAATGCTGCCATGCATTCCTCATTCAGCCTGGCCTCAAGTCGGAGACCCTTACCCTGATTGAAAGCCCACTACTGTAGCCACGTGGCCAACCTCCCCAACCCCCGCACTCCTACACCAACCTCAACAACGGAAACCTCCCTCTCCTCCCCCTCCTCCCTCTCACCTCCCGCACCGCCTCCTCCGCCTCTTCCACCTTCTCAAACCGTTCCGGCCACTCCACCCCCGGAATCAATCCCCGTTTACTCCTAAGCAAGAAAAACCCCATCCGTCTATACGTCGGCACCAACCCGTCCTCCCCCCCGGTCGTCCCCAGCTTTTCCACCAAAAGCCCATGCATCCACCTCGTCTGCCTCACCTCGCCAATCCCACCAGCCTAACCATCAGCACGCCCACGTTTTTGGGGTCAATCGGGTTGAGTAGAGGACGATCAAAGTGTATCCACCACGCCGACCGGCGGATGAGTTCAGCGTGGTGTTTCACGGTTCCGGAGGACTCGGATTTGGAGCGCACAGTCGGAGAAGACTTGGGATAGGTCGATTGCGTTGATACCGGGGTAGAGGAGGCCGCGGAGGATGAGGGCGGAGGAGTCGAAGGATGTGTACAAGTCGGTGCTTGTACCCCCGGGTACGATTTGTTCGATGACGATCATGTCCTCGACTCGGTCGGTGGGTTTGAGAGGTGAAGCAGATGCCGAAGCCGAGGTAGGAGGGACAAGCGGCCCAGGACCAGGAGGGGTAGAGGTTTAGGACTTCGGTCGCGCGGGCGTTGAACAGCTGTCCGTCTTCTTCTGAGGGCCAGTTTTCCGGGTTGGGAATAGAATCGAGGTGGTAAGTTTCGCGACGCCAGAGGAGGTGGCGGATGAGGTCGCGCTTCCAGAGGCGGGCTATGCACCAGTCTATGTTTGGCTGGTGCTGATCTGGCTCTGACTGTCCAGCTTCGGCTTCGGCTTCGGCTTCGAATCGCTCCCAAAACCGGTTGAAGACGACCCGAAAGGCTACCAGCTTGTCGGACTGCTGCGTTAGCTGGGTGGTGGTGTAAATCTTAACCACCGTGTCCCATATCTCGGCGGGACTGAACGTCACCAGCACTCTCCTTACCCTTGTCAAAGGTGGTGATAAGGTCAGGATGTTTGATATCGTAGAATGCCTTGCTGTAGGGAACCGACTCAGAAGCGAACTGCTTCTCTACACTCCCAATACAGCTGTTGACCAAACTGAACTGTTCGCGCGGAAAGGAACCGCTCTTGATAACACCATCCTCTCGTGTACAGCGGTGCATCTTGGATCTTCTCCCGCCAGCTTCCGTCCTCGCTACATCCCCAATGTTCTGTCGAACCATTCACAAGCGTGCGTGATAAAATGCAGGGCGAGGTGGCCGTGGGATCGCGGCTGACTTCAAGCCCGTCCGCGTGTTTCCCTAGTACATTGGCGAGATTGAGGTAGCCGTGGGAGTAGATATCCTGCATTATGGATGACTGGACTTTCCAATCTTCCAGGTCATCCTGGACGATACAAAGGGAGTCAATCCATACGTAACGAACACCAAGGGCCCGGCAAACGACCACGACGTCCTTGTACACCTTGGGCCAGTTCTGCGTAGGAATTGTATGGGAGTACGCGGCTTTGTTCTGCTTCCGTAGACTGGTCTTTGGCGTGTCTGCTGTCCACTGGTAGCTGAGCGTGTTGTATCGGACTTGGTCTACCCTGAAACCTTCCACTAGACGAATGGGGAAACTATCGTCGAGTCCGACGTCGCCCAACCGCACCGTCTGTTGAAAGCCGAAAATGGAGTTCTGGCCGGACGTTGCTATCTTGCAGAGCTCATGCTTTTGGGTGCATTCGTCTACCCATTTCCGCAGCTGTTCGAAGGCGAGAGGGTCAAAGGTTGTGGCGGACATTGGTTGAACGATATCAAYGTCCATGGGTCCAGCGTCCTCGATCTCTTCAGAATGCCCTGGAGGATCAACCTCTTTGAAGATCCAGCGGCCCGGGCTGGCATTCGGCTCTGGGCAATCATCAGTTAACACAGGACTTGCTCTATAAAGAGTCAACCCCCTCACTTGCACCCCCATCCATCTACGCTCCCTTGTTGCCGTCAACCCCAAGGAAACAGATCGAAAGTGTTGGCTTGAGTCATGCCGGGCGACGTAAAGCGAAACACTGGACCGAAATTCCTTGTTAAGTTCGAACCAGGCAGGGTAGTCCTGCCGGTTGAACTTCAACGATCCGGGCAAAATGCATTCCAGAAGAGCTCTGCATAGATGGCATCCGTTGGAAGTTGCTGAAGCGTCGAGCTCCTCGACGCTGGGTTCGCGCACATCTCCTTTGGTGTCCACGAATTTGCCGATTGTATCCCCGTCCCACGGCCATGTTCCGGAGGGAGCAAACAGGTGTTCGCAATCCGAGCACAGCTTGTTGAGCTCTTTTGGCCAGAGTTTGGTGGAGGTCATGATAGCGAGTTGTATCGAAAACGGTTCGGGGGATGAGGGGGTTGATGGCGCACACTATTGCGGGATATTTTCTGACATAAAGTTACCTAGTAGTATTGGCTACCCAGAGCTATACTGTGATAGGATTAGATCTTTATGGATATATATTGCTTACATCGTGCCAAGCGTATTGAGGGTAAGCCGAGGATGCAATTATAATGCGGCGTCGCTCTCTCGTTGATTTCGATTGTCGACACTCCATCTCTGGAGTTGCAGAAAGAAAGCCACATATTATATTGCGATCAAAGCTCGTTGGTGCTTGCGAATCCGTTCCGTCGGGCCGCGCTCACACGTCCATCCAACACGCAATCATCATGACCAGCGGGCATTTGAACGGCATGATTCGTGAGCAGAGGTAAAGTATCAATGCAATCCGTCGATCAGCAACCTCAAACTCGTTGCTTGCCTCCTGATCTCGCACCGGAAGGGAGGCACATCCACCCATCCACCACCCACCACCATCAAACCAACTTAACAACCCCCTCCCCCACCTCCCTAAACATCTCCAACCTCATCCACCTCGCCAACCCAACCCTCTCATACTCCCCATCCTCCCCATCCTCACGTCTCCTAAGCACAAGGCCCATGACCAACTCTCCATTCCCAACACCCATATCATGATAAAGACTCGGCCTCTCCGTCTCTCCCATTTCCGGTTCTCCCATGAGAGCAAGGCAGACCAGGGGCCGTTGTTCGCTTGTACTTGCATCGTATCGCTCTATGTCCACATCGCTCCGGACATCAGGATGAAGCACCCCCACCATCTCTCCCCCTTTGAGTATGACCAAATCGTTCATCGCCATATCCTGATCGCCATAGCGAGTGAGTGGTGGGGCGAAACCATCGATGGGGACGAGGCGGGCACCGGCTAGAAGTAGGTAGGAGCCGTTGGGCGTAAGGGCGCCGTAGGGGTCGGGGTATTTGGGGTAGCTTTTTACCTCTTTTACTTTGAGGCCGCGAAGGAGGGCTTCTGCTGGGTGCGATGATTTTGGGGTGATACTGGAGGTATCTGCCACGTGCGAGGGGGCGTCTTTCAGACGCAAACTGCTGTAGGATATCGGTGTCCTAACTGACGTCCACGCCCAACTCGGCGCTATGTACGTCGATGCCCTGACGGCAAAAGACTCATCGCTTGGTTGTCGTGTCACCCAAAGCAGAGCGTCGGGGAGGTGAGTACTCCATGTCCCGGCCAGATAGACCGCTTCTGGTCCAAAGTGCCGTTGGTACGATTGCGCTACGCCTGATAGTGCGGGCAACTTGTCGGTTTCTTGAGTTAGTTGCCGAACGGAGTAATCCTCAGCGAGCAAGAACCAGCGATATTTCATCTTGGTGGCCAAGGGCGTTTCGATCGGGTCGGATACGGATGATCGCATAAATCTGCTCTGTACCGATGGTATACCATCCTCCTCGGCATTAAGCCACGGTAACTGCGCAGTGGCTTTCAGCTCCCGACACTCCCAGAGCAGCTGTTCAGCGCCAAAGTGAATGCTTCTCCTGGAAAGCTCCCGTTCCTAGAGGACCCATGCCCGCCATCGAAGGGGTATTTGCTTGGTGGTGAAGAAGCTGTAGCCGTAATCGGCGTAGTGCTCGCTCCACGGCTGGGGTTTGTACTGCGTCACGCGAATTCTTGCGGACTCATTGGTATCATGGTCTTTCAAGTCGAGATCGATCATGGTGCCGACTTGCTCCTGGATGTTGTCCACGATGTTACACCCCTGGCTGCTGTCAGAAGAGCTGAGAGCAGCCAAGGTGATGAAGCTTTGGCTGTATACGTGAGCCATGAGAGAGGCTTCCCTTGCCCAGTCTTCTGTGTCGTCTTGGACGATGCAAAGGGAGTCAATCCATAGATACCGAAGGCTGGGATCCAGTTCTCGAGTGATTCGGGCAGCGTCTCGGAAGGTGTTGGGGAGTTTGTCAAAATGTATCCGGGTCATCCTTTCCTGGAAGTTGGCCTTGGTCGTAGTAACCGGTCGCTTCTCTGGCGGTCCCCAGCAATGGCCGAGAGTTACATAGCTTGGGACATCCTGCTTATCAGAACCATAATTGCTGGGGCTCAAGCACACAAGTTTGATGTCCTGGCTTCCCTCATGTTCGAATGCACGAATATCGAGCAGCCTGGTGGGTAAGAAGCGAGTGATATTCTCAGAGCATCGGACGTGGTTCTTTCTGCAATTCTCGATCCAAAGCTTCATGAGAGAAAGATTGTCTGTCGGCTCGTTTTTTGACATAGGTGCTAGGCGCGCTAAAAAGACAAAGCAGCGCACTTCAGACACTGTTTTGGCCATTCGCAGGTAAGGTACTCATACTTACTCCAGAAAGGAGGAACCCGATAGCAGCGCGAACCAGAAGATATCGCTCTCTCTCCAATTCGAAATGACAATTCGTCACATCCACCGCTGCTCTCGGTATCGGGTTTCACTCGCGATAGCTCCACTACGGTACTTCTGGCCACTTCAGAGTTGAGCGTGAGGGCCAGAAACCGGAGCAGCGAGACAGGAGGAGATAGAAATATCTGGCATAGCTGACATCCTCTGTCTGCCATTTCCTCGATACACCAGTGCAGTTGCAGTTTGACTCTGGGACAATCAGACGGAGGTTCGTTGTCGGGATCCAGGCCGGAGGTTTTGCTGACATCTTGGGTCCAGAAGGAGGAAGGAATAGACCGACACACTCTGCAGAGTTTGGGCGCCATTTTTGTAGCGTCTTCAAGAAAATTGGGGAGTCCAGACCGCGATCGAAGAGTCGAAGGTGCTGGTACGTGAAAAAGGGCGATAACGACAGAAGATAAACTTCGAGATCTTGCAGTCTTGAATAAAGAATAATTCAACCTATCAGTTTTGTCTTCTGAGTCATCCTGACCCGTTACCCCTCACTCCAATGCGACTACAATGTCAGCAAGGCTGATACGACGGATGAATACCGCGCGTTCAATACCTGTACAGATCTACTCCGACTTATCTCTCTGAGGAGGCCAATGAGAATTTCATGACAACTCTTGTCCAGCCTTAAGGCTGAAGAAGCAAAGGAGCAAACAAACCAGTATCGAATTTAGATCCTAGAACGCCACGATAAATGGGCTTGCGTCCTAGAGGTGCCGGTCATAGTCAAGAATTGTAATGATAGGTGTTTTCCAAACATCCCAGCTGTCCGAGTGCGAAGGATCCGTGAAAGGGATCTGGGCGGCGAAGCGGAAGCTACGTAGGTAGACGGTGAGAAGGTGCGTTAGTAAATATGAGAAATCCAGCAGTGAAATAAATGGATAGTACGCAAGATACAAGACTGGTAAAAGTCTGACATAGACCTGCTCGACACCGTAAGGAACTGAAAAAGGATGGGGAGGAAACTCACCGATATTTCCCCGGACGAATATAACTTCCTCCAACCAACTTCCCAAACCACCAAAACCACCTATACTCCCTCTCTCGACTATCGCCCCTGTTGAGGCCCGACCCGACCGTCAACGGGAAGCTGACTGTGTCCCAATACCCGGGTTCATCCTCCTCATCCGGGTTGAACTGGCCGCCGCCCCTTACATCGCTATAGGACCAGAACGCAACACTGCCAACATAGCTTTCGCCAACAGGGGGGTAAGGCGCCGAAGTATTCCACTGCGCCTCGGTCCAATCGGCCTCGAAGATGTCCCATCTTAGCGTCTTCGTGGGGAACCGCAACTGTACGGCGACCATGGGAAATGATTGTGCGGCTAAAGATAGATTGAAGTCGTAGGTATGGTAAGTGTCGATGTCCTCTCTGTCTAGTCCAGCGGCTTGGAAGGGGCCGTTGATAAACATCCGGTCCTTGAAAGCGGAACGAAGAGAGAAGGCGGCGCCGTAGTAAGGAACGGAGAGGTGTTCGTTGCTGCTGGAATTGATTAGAACCTTCCCGCTGTAGATGGGAAGTTTGGTCGCATTGTATGAGGATGGTGAAGGAGGTTGGAATTTGAAGTGGACGATCTTGGATTGACCAGGGGTGATGGTAACATTCTGAGGGAGCTCAACTCTGGGGACAAGGGAGTAGGGGGAGATATTATTGCTGGAATCGATAGGAACGGAGATGTATTCGGGATCGATATCAGAATGAGCATTGAAGGCGCCGGCGGGCTGGAGGGCAAAGGAATAGGTTGCGGATTTGGAGCCATTATTGGTGATCATAACGGAGTGATGCGCTTGGAAGTGGGCGGTATCGTTGAGGTGGAACTTTTCCCAGGTCAGGGAGGTGGTGTAGTCAAGCACCTTTGCGGCATTGACCAGGCCGGTGCCGACTTGAGGGACAGGAGCCCAGAAACCATAGTCGATTGGGTTGCCAACGGGGATGTCGGCTTGCCATGGGACGGCCGCGCCGCTGGAGATGATGCGGTTTGCAAGCGCTTTGGCGATCCCATGACCGTGAACGCTCCGACCGCCATGCTCGCCTATGTACAGGGCCGCGATGCCAGCCACGTAGGCGCAGGCCAAGGATGTTCCCGACTGGAAAGACCATGAATCACTAAGATCGGTGCTGTAGATATGTCCACCGGGAGCGGAAACATCTGGTTTGATCTCAAGCTCATTCGTACCGCCGCAGCTCGAGAAAGCGGATGGGATACCGCCTGCAGAGCTGTAAAACCCAACCCTCCAAGTGGTGTCGTTGGTAAGGGCAAAGTTTGCAGTTACTTTGCCTCCAGCAGCGATAGTAGCGATCATGGCCTCGCCCGTTTTGGCTTCGATTAAGGCAGCGGGGGGATTGTTAGTAACGCTGAAGTCCCAGACAGACCCTGTATCATCGCCATAGAAAAGGATACGCTTGGCGCCAGCCTTTTCTGCGTTTTCCTGCTTGACCCACGAGTCGCATCCTCCGTAACGAATCAATGCGATGCCGGTGGAGAGGTCGGGAGTATGCTCGGGCAACGGTTCACAGGCGTCAACAGCGTCGGTGATGTTCAGTGAGAGAGGAATGATGGGTAGGTCATCCGTTACATCCTGTCCCCAAGGTTGGTCATAAGGCTCATCGATGAGGTACCCCAGCTGTATAGTGGTTGAATTGCCGCCGTGGGTAAAGGTTGCCTTGAACGGCCACGCGGGTGCCACACTGGGTTCTGTGGAGGCTACTGCGATGACGCTCTTGCCCGATGATCCCGAGCTGGCAAGGAATGGGCCCTTGTAGCCCTCGTTTCCAGCGGAGATAGTGACAAGGACGCCTCGGTCGACCAGACGTGAAGCAATCGTTGCCCAGGCACCGCCTAACCAACCGCCTTCACCACCAATACTGGAGGTAATGATATCCGCCTGATGTGGTGTAAGTCAGGTACGATAGAGCTGAGTGATGACAACCTGAAGAGACTCACCCCATCCTTGTAAGCTTGCAGGAAGGCATCGATGATGATGTCCTCGTCCGTTACTTGGGACTGTGCACGTGGCAAAGTAATTAGCACAGAGTGCAACCCGATTTGCGGGGGTAGACTTACATCGTTGCTAAAGACTTTATAGGAGTACAAGGTAGCCTCAGGGGCAACACCGTTAAACCAGTCTGTCTTGCCAGCAATCACTCCGGCGACTTGCGTGCCGTGGCCCTGGTAGTCAAATGGGTCATCGTCCGGGATCTGGGAACCGAACGGCCAGGCTAAGCCACGGTTAGTTGTATTGTAGCCTCGTTTCCGTAGCATGACCATTTTGGTGCTTACAGTTATCTCCAAGAAGATCGGTGCCACCGGCGACTTTGAATCCATGCCCGAATCCTCCACCGAGCTGCCGTTGTTAATCTCAGGGAACGCTGAAAGCGAGAGAAAGGACCGTACCGCATGATGTTTGTAGTCTATCCCAGTGTCAACAACGGCCACCTTGGCACCCTTGCCGTAGATGCCCTTTGCATGCAGCTTGTCGACACCAGTCAAGCTGTGGACCGAGTAGTTGGCGACAGAAACGACATCGCTGGATGAGCTGGCCGCTCGAGCAGCGTGGAGAGTAGCTCTGCCGACAGGCCACGCCTGTAGAATGCCCGGGAAATCAGGAAGCGTTTCGATGTTCATATCGTCCGTTTCGACACAGAGACCAAAGAAGACGTCTGGTGTTTTGTCGAAGCGACGGATGACACTCCGGCCAGCAACGCTCATGCTGAACTTGCTGGCGAGGGCATCTAGGTCTGCCCCCTAGAATAAAAGTTAGCTTGATTGTAGCAAAATCCGACTGAACCAGAGTTATTTGTGCCTTACCTGGTCTACCTCAATGATGTACTTTTTCAGGAGCGCATCAGGACGACCGTTCGCTCTCTTTTGCAACCTGTGAGTCGGTCTGCTGGCAGCCTCACCACCCACCGCCAACAAAGGCAGTAAGAAGCTTGAAAGGCGCATTGCAAGTGAGTGTTTCCTGGAAACCACAGTAAAGGCGCCTTGAAGGGTGGAAGCATGCGACTGTCTGAAGGGGTTGGCTGCTGGTCAAGATAGTCCAGTTGAACTGGTTATGGCTACCCTTTTATGCCCCTGGGGAGGAGCATTGACGAGGAAAGAAAGAAAGCACTCGGAAGGCAGTAGCATGCGTGAACACAGAGGCTGACCAGCAAAATTACTGCTCCGTAACTTCAGCTGCTCGTTGCGGTGAGGAGCATGATGTTTCCCTGACCATCATAGCCCTAATATAACACGAGAAACACGGAGTTTGAGGTAGATGGACCCGACCGTAGTTGTCGGAGTGCGTGAAGGAATTCATGTTGCAGTCCTAGATTTAAGAGACCCGACCATGGGGGCGGTGAATGTTGTAAGACACGGAAAACATTGAGGAGATGTGAGTGCAAGGTTAAGCTGGTCAAAGTGTAGGAGAGTTCATGGCAGTTTGGATGATGTTTTGATGCAAGAGGAACAAAAGGTTCTCGTGGTTTGAGAAATCTGCTCTCCTCTACCCTGCTCGTGGCCAACCAGAGCTCATCCGTACCGGACCCGGGGAATGCACGACGAAAAGGAAAGAGTGAGGAAGGAGGCAGATCAAATCCGTGGGGTCCGAAGTTCCAGGTGACACAGCCTCTGCTTCTAGCACTGCATCCGCGCAAGAGCCGAAGTGTGCTTTGGTGTCACGAGCTAGGTACCGTAGGAACTGAAAATCCAGGGACTGAGCGTCGTGAGGCTCAAACACCATGAAGATTGAAGTAACGTTGCAAAGGTTTCCAGCTTGGATATTCATTATAAGTGAAGCAGTATGATGAAGAAGAAGACGATAGACGAGAAGTAAAACCTCCGAATGAGATGCATCAAAGGGTTCGGAATGATGTGCTTTGTGTCACCAACGAGGAGGCGCTGGAGATGCGAGCTTGGTGGTGGTGAGTTGACACTGGGGCAGGGTGCCGCGGAGCTTCGACGTCATCGGCGTGTTGATGCCGTCAGTAGTAATGATGATAGATTTGAAGGGAAAGAGACACACGGCGTGGGCTTCAAAATGATATCCAGCTTGAGGGATTGTAGTGAAGGTCTTGGAGGATGTCTTCGATGGTGTTGTGATGTTATGTTGGATTTGGAAGTGAAAAGTGGATCCCCAAGCTTGGTTGAGGGCCAATCGGCAGGCCTATCGATAACGCTTGGGATTGGCGATAAGGAAAAGCATATCCGATTAGCCAGATAAGATAACAAAAAAGTTGCAGGCGGCATCACAAATCTCAACTTCGAACCGGCAGGCAGCGCAAAAAGTTTCAATGTCCGAGTGAAAGTATGCAAACACACTTGTCGCATTCACTGGCAGATCCTCACACATTTTATTCCTCGCGTCCTGAGCCAAAAGGCACAAAGTTTGGRTGTCGAAGTGAAGGCACCTCAAAACTTGTCGCAAACTTTGCACTGGCAGAGCACAGCCAGACCATTCACTAGCAGATCACTAGCAGAGACTCGCAAGTCGCAAACAGACCCCTTCTTCCTCGCGTCCCGAGCTGCAAAAGCCCAAGAGCACAATGAAAAAAATGAAAAAAGTGTGATGTAGGCCGGTCAGACTTCCATCGAAACCCACCCCGCCCAAGCGCCCGAAGGCAAGACCTCGAGAAAAATCGGGGTACAGATCATCGCCACTCTCTATACAGTTTGCCGAAGCGAAACCGCCACCTTTGCAGGCAGGACGAGAGTAAAAAATAAAGGACCTCACTGTTGGGAAACGAGGATATTGATCATCAACCCGGGTGGGATCTGTGGCTCCTTTAGGGAACACAAAAGAGGACAAATACTATAGAAATGATTCTCCTGTTGGGTAGGTGAATGTGGTTAGCACTGCTGTTCTTGAGTGTAGAGGAGATATCCCAATAGTAGGTGGGGGGACTCACTGAAGTATTGTCGACATGAAGAAAAAAAAGAAAAAGAAAATCGATTTGGGGGCAGGGAGGAGGATATTTTATACCCTCCCGGACTGGACTTCAATGGTCTGTGCACATGTGCAAATCTGGGGGTCCACTGGGGTCCACTAGGTGACTTTTTGGTGGGTCAGCCTTACAAAATCTGCCGGACCGGGTTCCAGAAGTGCAAAAGAAGGTGGACCACACGGTTTCTGCCAGGCCACTCCGCCAAAATTTCTCACGATGCCGTTTGCGCCACCAGGTTCTGTACCTCGACAACATGGAATTTGGGTGAAAAGGACGGTGGTGGAAAGATACGAAGTCGCATGAGTGTGTCTTGATGAAGACGTGACTCTGCGAGTCCATCAACATATTCTGGAGCACTCCTTGACCGAGCTGAAGACCCCCCGACATGTTCTTCATGTCCGTAATCTTCGTGGGAAGAAGCACTCAGCAACATAACACCAGCGCATTCCTACCAAGGGGCCTGTGATGGCGCAAACATGATGAAACGGTCAGACTCGTCAGATGCTACTCAAAATCCAGCGGACTTGGTCGGTCTTAGAAGGGATATTATCGGTCTACTCGGGTCACTTCTACCATCACATCTACCATCATGACTTTCCAACACCACCAAGACACCTATCTAATCAACATCCCCCGGCTTCACATCAACAACATACAACCTCTCCCCCTCAATCCACTTCCCTACCCCAGGCGACACCAACCTCCTCAACTTCCCCCACTCCTCCCTCTCCGCTGCCTTCCTCGCATACGTACTACTCACAATCTCCTCCCCATCCTTCCTCCCCTCCACCAACTCGATCCTATCCGCCCACTCTTTGCTCCCCCCAATCTTCGCCAGACCCTCCTCACTCAACAAGCTCTCCAGATACGCCATCTGCTCCTGCTTGCCTCCCCACTCATCATCCGTCCGCAACGTCACCCGCAACTTCGCCCTTGAAAAGAACGGATCAAGCGCTTGCTGTATCGGCGGCCCCTTCCGGCTCGGATCATGAACGTGCGTCATGACCTGCGTCGTGGAAGTCGGAGGGCCGTAGTACTTTGGGTTGAAGATGCGGATTAACGTGTCGTAGCCTACTAGGATGACTTGTTCCATTGTATCCTCCTCTTCTTGTCCCGGTGGTTTGTAGAACTCGGACTCGGCGATTGCCCTACTTTTTTCGTGGAAGAAGGGTTTAGCTGTTAGTGCGATGTCGACGCTGATATCTAGTCCTTGTTGTCTCTGCCTCTGCTTTTGTTCCGCCTCTTGATCGTCATCGATTCGCGGCTTCGGTCCCGGACCAGAAGCCAACACCTCGGGACTTTCGTCTTCTTCTCCCCTTAGAGCCCGCTGTACGTCGCGAGCAAATGCCCACATCATGGCTAGTCGCTGGTCGAAGGCCGCTGGCTTGGGCGGCTTGTCGGCGTTGACGACTGCTAGGAGGAGAAGGAGTCGTAATCCTGTTATGTCCTTTTCACCACCTTTTTTCGTGATAATATCTTCCACTGCCGAGGTAGCCATGCGTAAATGCGCTAGCGTAGGCGGGTTGAAGCTCGAGTCCAGCACGATCAGGGTATGCGGCCGCTTCGTCGGTGGGATCGGTGCTGGAGATTGGGGGTAGGGTTTCCCTTGTGCTACGTGGGCAGCGGCGGAAGCTGAAGCATGGCTGCTGCTTGCTGGAGGGGCTGTGCAAACGACTTGGAACTTTTGCGCCGAGTCGGAGGAGGATTGAAACGCGGAGAGGGCGCGGGTGAAGAAGTCGGTTAGAGAACGGCGGGAGGCGGCGCTGGGGAGGAGGAGGAGGGATTGCGCTTTGAGCGAGTGTTCGAGCATGTCGTCTTGGGGCATTGTCGTCGCGTTGGTTATCGGCTGCAGGCTGGCATTGAGAGGTATGCGGTCAACGTGCTTGGAGATGTTGTCCCAAAGTTGAATTGATGATTGTCGAGTGACAGATGTTGATGATGACGTTGTGGATGGCATTGGGTGACAGACAAGACCCCACAGCGGGCAGATTGCGGGGGAGCTTGGAGCTACCCCTGAAATGACCCCCAAGGTCCCGGAAGCTCATCAGCAATCAAGCTGCCTTGTGCAACCTCAAACCTGCCCTCATGTTTCCTCAATGTTTAGCTCGACCAATTTACACTCGATCTTGGACTGCTATGGGTCTGTCCTCTTGAAAGAATACGGAATTTCCACACTGAGTTCAAACTTGGTCCGATTGTTTAACTGCTTAACTCTGGATACAAAGTCCATAACTGTCCACAAAGTCTACTCAACATTCGCATTTGCAAAAGATCAACCAAAAGCGATCAACACCCACAATCGCATTCATCATTCCCATGTCCAAAACTTCAACAAAAAGCAATACGAGTAGAAGGAAGGGAGAAAAAAAGACCCTAATGCAAAAAGCGGCAAAAAGAAACCAAAAGAAAACATACAACACCAGGGATTCGCTGGTCGTCACCGACCCAACTACTAGTCTGGCGATATGGTAGCTTATCTATCGGAGTCGGAAGGATATGAACCGGGTCTTTTAATCACGTGGTAGGGTCAAAAAACTGAACAACAACCTCCCGTATCCATATCGTTCGGACGGAGGCATTACGGTGAGTGGGGAACCGGCGCTAAAAAGATGAATATAATTGGGCGGATTACGAGAAAAGTTGACCGTCCTGACACTGCGGCTAGATTTTTTACACAGGTAACACCAAGATTGCACTCGGTCAGAAGACCATTCCTGATTGGTTCCTAGTACCTCGGCCCAATTATGTTATATGTATGCAGTTAGTCGCCGAGTCTGATGAGAGCATGGCAAGGGAATCTCTCGCTCTTGTCTTGTTGGATCACGGTTTGGTGATCCACTACGACAAACTGATCACGATGGACCTCCTTCATGTACCTGCGCAAGGGGGTGACAAAAAAACCGTCCCCGCATTTTTTCTGACATTCTAATTTACACCCTTTTTATTGCATCTACTCTACCCTACTCTAGTGCTTAATGTGATGCAATCGATTTTGCGGGGACGGTTTTTCTGTCACCCCCTTGCTGCCTTAACCTACCTCCTTCATCTACCTTAACCTACCTTCTTCATATACCCTGGCGTGTCATAACCATGGAGATTGGCTCGCAACACACTGCCGGCGCAGCCGCCAATACCTTTGTAGACGAGTCGATTGGCAGAGAGAACTGCATGCCAGGGCTGCGAAACAGGGTGAGTGAGGCGGTGTGACAAGGGCAAGATATTGGGCTTGGAACAAAGAGTTCAATTCAGCTGCTAATCTTCTTTGGTCTCGAAGGCCTTGTTGATCCTCTCAACCTCCAGAGGAAGGCTGGGCTTCAAGACCTTCTTATAACCAAAGAAGAACGGTACGTACCGAGCCTTTGTGTGCCTTTGTGTTACGAACTTAAGCGAGTACACAGGCCAACCAAGCCGCCGGGACACCGCAGCTAAAAGAAGCTAGGCTGTGTAACCATCAGACTAGAGTAGGCTCATGCGCAACACCATGTAAGCCAGGCTCACGCCCAGTACCAGGTGAGCCAGGCTCACGCTCAACAACAAGTGAGCCAGGCTCACGCTCAACAACAAGTGAGCCAGGACCATAATGGTGAGCCAGGCTCGCAAGACTGCAAGGACGTCACTGAAGGCAAGGAGTATAAAGGAACGACTGGAGAACTCAGATTGTCAGATAGTTCGACAGTAGTCAACAGATCACCATCATTGAGACTAGTATAACGTTACCATACTTGTTGTGAACCTTTTGGCTTCACCGAACGTCTTCTGATAGTATCATCCTTCAGCTATCCCACTTAGGCAGATCAGAACTGCCGTTCGTCACACTAAGGCCACAAGGCATCGACGCGAGTCTATCTAGTTCATCTGCATACAAGTGGTTCTTCTGAATGCCTTCTTCCTTCTGGGGGCCGGCCTTCGTCCGGTCGCCCTGCTTCTGCTGGGTTGGCCGTGGTTGCTCTGTGAGGGGGCTTTAGTGCTGTCAGTAATTCCAGTCGGCAGTTTRATGGTTGGCTTGATAGCCAGGTGGCGTTGTCAAAGGTAGCGTTGTCAAACGGGTTCGGTTATGCGATGCTGGTAACAAGGGGTTGGATTGGGCGAGGTTGGTCCTTGTTGCCTGTGGCCACAAAGCCTCAATAACCCTAACCCCAAGGTGTTGATGAATGTCGCCGGCAAATGTCCGTGTGACAGGTGGGCAATGAGTTTCTACTCTCTGTTTGGGGTGAAGGAGAGTTCAAAGAAAGATTGTTCCAAAGGAGACAGCTTGGCGAACTGCAAAACCTACCCAACAAAGACCTCATTAAGTTTCTGACACCCATTCAGCCCGAGGATGGTATATAGGGTAGTCTTATCAGGCTGGACATTGCGTTCAAAATAAGCAGTATCAACCGTAGCTGTATTATTATTATCTTCTGCCAGTTTTTGTTCTTAATCAAGTTCCCCGTGGTACAGATAGCGGGACTCGGATCCCGAACACGCAAATCAGCACTGCGAATCTTGTACGATAGGTGCCATAAACACCATCGTGAACGCAATTGATCCATAGAATCGCGTAATGAAAAGATGCCCAGGATATACTTGGTTGTGTTCGCCTCCTAATAGAACAAATCCAACTCCAACTTGGACGTTCACTTCGGAAGCCGATACTCCATTTATTGAAGTGTCGGATGCTCCATAAGGTGTTGAATATTCCCCTTCTAACTCGTTTCATACGTAGGCACAAGAGAAAAATTGGGACAGGTTCCCGTTCCGGGCTGAGAAATGGCGTTTGCTCGTTCTTTTCTCGCATCTCTTTAATCAATCAATCCTTCGAGAGGTGCGGAAATGTAGCCGATAGTGATTGTGGGGAGCTGTGTTTCTAGATATGGCG
>RANY01000031.1:0-82595 GCA_009805235.1 Neurospora pannonica FGSC 7221
CGCTGCGCCCAGATAGGCCGACACGCCGACGTTCTCGAGCACGGCGGCCGTGGCGACCATGGCGGCGGCGGAGTTGACGGCGGCCAAGTTGTAGGTGCATGCCTGCACGGGCTTGACGCCGGCGGCGGCGATGGCGCCCTGGAGCAGGATTACGTGCGCTTCCTCGGTGCTGCCGATTCCCTGCAGGTCCTTGATCTGAGACTCGGAGAGCCCAAGGGCGGTGAAGTCGGCGGCGGGGAACTTGGCGAAGCCTTCGCGGTAGAATGCCTCTTCGAGGAGCTCAAGGGTGAGAGCGCTGAAAGGCAGGTGCGTTAGCTATTGTGAGGCTGGGGCAAGCTGAGAAAAGAGGAGGACCTACAATTGCAGGATATCAACATCCGTCAGACCCAGGGCGGCGGCCTGGGCATTTTGTCGCCTCATGAGGCTGTGGATCTTGAGTTGGTTGTCCGTCAACTTGGGGATGGCGGGCAAGGCCGAGGTCAGGGCAGCTAGGCCAGCCGTGATCAGGCCGAGGGTCTTTGTGATCGAAGGCATGTTGTCTTGTTTGTCGACTGCTTCCTGGCGAGTTGGCTTAGAGGTAAATGGGTAGGTCGTTGTGTTTTGTCTTATGTCCCCYTCGAATAACTTTCTTGTTTTCCGTCGATATCGAAACGCGAGGAACTTTGAGCCTGGTAGCGTATATGCTTATGTGCGCTGTGTGGACTGTTCTTGTCCGAGTATTACAAGATAATTAGGGGGAAACCACGGTGAAGGGCTGTTGGTCGCTGGTCTTTGTTGATCGTCGTTCAAAATGAAGGCGAGCAAGTGAGTGTGGTTCAGTGTCGATGAACTGATGAGCACAGCTTGAAGAGACAAATAGAAACTCGAAAGGAGAGCGAAAGCAACAAGGAAGCAGACCAGTGCTTGGTGAAAAGAATGAAACAGAAGAGTAACTGCAACACAAACACAACACCAGGTTGGTGATCGATCGTGAAAGTGAAAGGAAGGGTGAAGAAACAGATAGGAGGAAAAGAGAGAAACAACGGTCCAAAGTGGCCGGCTAGGTATGGATATATCCAAAGAGAAACAAAGTTCACAAGTCGTGATGTGACGGTGCTGGCGAGTGCCAAGGAGCCGGATCACGGAATACGGGGTCATGGACCCTACCTACATTTCACTACATTACTACATCAATCGTACCTTAAGTCCTGAAAACATGACAAGAAGATAGCTTCACTCGGCGGCGAACGGCTGTTGAGTGTTCCGGGGATCTGGGGTGGTATGGCATGCGGAGATGGAGGTTGTTCCCAAAACACCCAGAGACATGACAAGGGCAGGGGTTCCATGAGTTGCATGAGTGGTGAAAGAAGCTCGGAAGCACGGTACGTACTGCCTTCAACTTATAGAATGAATTTCCTAATCGAGGGGGCATGCCAATCTGGCATTCTGACATCTCTTAGCATGTGAGATATGAACGAACCGCTCTCCATTCAGATGCAAGATGAACAGCTGGGTTCATTCATCATCACCACGGCTTTCGGGGAAATGGAAACCTCCGGATGTATTCAGTCCCGTCTCTTATAACAGGTAGCCAAGCTTAGTTCCAGTTCCAGTTCAGAACTAGATTCTTCACCAAGGGTTGAATGGTTTGAATAAAAGGTGATGAAAAGGGTCAAGCAGCTTTGAATCATTCTCGGTGTTTCGTTTCTGCAGCCTCTCTTCGCTCGGGTCCGTTGGCCATTATCCATATTTCTTCTACCTCTACTCTGAACTAGAGTAAACTGAATTAAAAGAGACAAGGTAGCTGAAATATCAATGCAACATGATCAAATTCATGAAGCTCAGGGAAGAAGCACCCAGGCAGAACGGTGAACCGAGGCTCCGAACCAATAAAACAAGCAGAAAGAGAATTAAGGTTGAGATGGAGTTGGGGATGCAATCTGGTCTTGTGATCGGATATCTCCATCTCCATGGAAGTGCTCTCTCTCTCTCTCTCTGTTTGGAATGACTAAGGTCAGGATATAGACAGGGGATAGGGTAGCCTAGATGCTTGAAGGCTTACAGCACGGGGAAAATCTGTAACGTTGGGGTTGTTAAGTTGGGGGTCTTCGCTTCCACGTCTCAAACACGTTTCAAAGATCTCACGGGTACACGGATTTGTTCTAACCCGGTACCCTTACCAAGCCTTTCCAAGCTTACTTTAACGCTGAATGACTCCCTACCTCTCATCACACTACCTAATGATGGATTTCGATTCATGAATACGTTTTACGGAAACGGAAGACATGGATGCCGTGGTGAAGAGTGTTCCAAAGAGCTGACTCATTTCGATGCCCGATGTTTATACACACCTTTTTGTCCACACTCGGCATGGATAAAGCTTCAACAAAAGCTGCGGTAGAAACGCAAGAGTGTTGGCGTATTACCTCGTCAGCACCGTTCCACTTGCAATAAGTTTTAATTTTACTCAGTAGACACGCCACCTTCTTGATTCTTTTTCGCCTTCTTTTCACTCCGTCGCGTAATCCTCAGCCCTGTCTGTCTGTTCGTCTGTCACCAAAAACTATTTATAGGTAGCCAAATTATGATCGATACTCCCACACGGGCCCATTTCTGTCACATAGCTGCCATCCGCCAAGTTATCCATGTTGGGTCTTATATAACACCTTCGCGAATAAGCCACCAGACTATAAGAGATGCACACACCATATCCTCAATAAAGGGACACACCCCCGCATAACAATCTTGAAGACGTTACTTCCTAACACATCACACATCATCCGTTCCTCCTACTTGTTTAACAATATTTCCACATGACGACAGACAATGAGCTGAGTCATCTTAACCGTTCTTACACCGTTCTTGAACCGCCGCACATCTTCTTTCCAAAGCATCAAAACATTTAGAGGGCATAGGGGTTGAGCGAGCGGATAGTCAGGCACCTGAGTGTTTGGTTAGTTATGCATGTTGTAAAGGGAGAAGGGATGTAGAACTTACGGTGGGCTCTTGGTGAGGTCAGTCTTGAGAATGACGGGCACACGGGTCATCTCCGTCACATCCTGGATGTACTCGCCACCCTCCTCGCGAAGCTTGAAGAGCTTCAAGTACTTCTCCTTGTTGGTCAAGCGAGCCTCCGGCGCCTCACCGACGGGTACCTTCGAGTCGGACCGGGTACGGTGGAGGGTACCGACAGCCTCAGCGGCAGACTGAGTAGGTGAGCCAGGCACGCTCTGAGTCGGGCGCTCCGCAAGAGATGCGCCGGCCATGGCCTCGGTGATATCAGAGGCGTTGTCCTCGATGTCGTCCTCATCCTCGAACAGAGCGTCAACATCATCGTGCGAGACGGTACCAGTCTCAATCTGCTTGCGCGCAGCCTCCTCGCGCTCCTTCTTGGCGCGTTCGGCCTCCTCAGCCTGACGAGCCGCAGCGAGAGCATTCGAGATGCGCTGAGAAGCAGCGGCCTTGGGACGCTCATCTTCAGGGACATAGGCGGAGCTGGGAACACCCTTCTCCCAGTAGAGTTCAAGAACTCTCTTCTCCTTTCTGAACTCGGCCTTCTTCAGAGGAAGCTGATCGCAGTGGACGCGCTTCTCGAAGCCCCACTCCGGAATGAGAACGTCGAAGGCAGACTCGTACACACAGATGACGATACCCTCGCTAATCAGGTCGCCATTGACCTCCTGCCGCGTCTTATCCATAGTGCGGCAGGACTCAATGTGAACGCTCTGTTCCTGAGCATTTTGCGCAGAATCCTTCTTGGTGTTGCAAGATTCTACAGTCTTGACGAGGTTCTCCAAATCCTCGGTATATTCAATCTTTCCTTCGGAAAGGACAGCCTCAAGCTGACGATGAACAATGATGTCGGCGTAGCGCCTGGTGGGGTAAGTGAAATGAGTGTAGAGGGGCAAGTTCAAGGCATAGTGAGGCCAAAGGAGACTGGCAGTCTTGCCAGCAATGAAGTACTTGGCCCGCTGCATGGATTTGACGAGGAGGGTCTCCATACCCTTCCTGGTGTCAGAGTCGTCAATCTTGAACAAGCTGTTCTGTAGGGTACCGCTGCTGGTAGCGTCAATGTCATAGCCCAAAGCAGTCATACGGTCAACGATAGTTTGTAGACGGCGGGAGTTGGGAGCCGACTGCCTGCGCAGAAGAGCTTTCTCCGGGAGTCCCTGCGCCAGACGTTGGGCAACGTAGGTGTTGACCTTGTGCATAAGCTCTTCAACAAGTTCGGTGGCCTGGCTAGACTCGAAAATGTTGTGCTTAGGCGGGATGTTCTCATCATCAAGTTGCTGGAGGAGACGGAGAGGCGCAATGGGTTCTCCACCGGCGCCCAAGCGAGCTTCGCGGAACTTCTGAGCGACAACGTTGAGAATCTGGATATCCATAGCCTTCACTGACGGATGGGAGAATCCACTGTTACCGGACAGGGCTTCGTCGATCTGGTTAAGCGACACCTTTCCGCCGCTCTTGACGATACCCTTTCCAATCCAGGTGTCACCTTCAGCCACAGCGCCAGTCTGGGGGTTGACGTGGAACACAACGCTGAAAGTCAAGCGATCCTGTTCAGGAGTGAGGGTGCAAAGCTCGCTCGACAGCTTGGGGGGAAGAAGGGCACAGAAGCGGTTGACGAGATGGACCGCAGTGCCGCGCTTCTTAGCTTCACGGTCAACGAGTGAGCCGGGCTTAACAAAGTGGGCGACATCGGGAACGTGAATACCGATCTCAATCTTGCCGTCAGGCAACTGCTTGAAATGAACACCGTTGCCAAGCTCGACAGAGCTATCCAACTCAACAGTGAACACATTCTCGCCACGGAAGTCACGGCGAGCGGCAAGAGCAGCTTGATCCTCACTTTCAAGTGACCAGTCTTGCTGGCTGACGTTGCGCAAAACGGCCTCAGCAAACTCGTCGGACGCGAAGTTGTTGTCACGAAGGAGGGCATCGGTCTCAACCTTAAGATCACCCATCTTGCCCAGCTTCTCAACGAGGGTACCAAAAGGATGCAGAGAAGTGATGGGCCAGCGCTTGATGCAAGCCACGAAAATCTGGTCCGCATAGTCCTGGTGCTTCTCAACGAAGTCCTTGGGGGCTTGCTCGGTAGGGATGGCAATCAGAGGAACACGCTTGTCCGTGGGCTTGAACCAAACAATCTTGGGCTTCTCGTGGGAGCGCGAGTCTTGTTGGCGGCCATTACCGCCGTCTCTCGCGGCGCGTTCAGCTTCCTGCTTCTCCTTCGTAGCCTGGCTGCTCGGGCGGAGCAGACCCAAGGTACCAGAGAACATTTGGCCCGGAACACGCTCGATGACAGCAACGATGTGACCAGCGAAGAGAGGCTGTTGCTCATCATTGATCTCCTCTTCCTCCACCAAAAGAAGACTCTGACCTTCGACCTCGACGTCGTCGTTCTTCTTCTGGGTAGGACGCTGTCTGAGACTGCCACGGCGGCGGAGTCCTCCCTCAGCGTTGCCATTGTCGTCACCAGTATTTTGGCCTCCACTAATGGAGCCAGAACGAGTGTCGGTAATATCCTTGCGCTTCTTCTTTTCTTCCTTCTCACGCTTTTGCGCCCACACTTCACCAACATCCAACAGCTCGACCGCAACGAGATCACCTTCGAGAGCACGGTTGCGGTCTTTGCTGCCGCAAATGAAAATGTCGGCGGGAAGCAAGCCATCCTGGGTCGAGACGTAGGCATCGCTTCTGTTCTTCTTGTTCACGCGAAGAATACCAGAAACAAGCTGGCCGTTACCCAAGAGGGCGGGAAGAGTAGCCTGGGGAAGGTAAGGAGTGAAAAGCGTCTTGCGCTGCTGTTGCTGGCTTTGCTGACCAGGAGCAGCCATTTGAGGAGCGTGCTGGCTGGCGGCAAGACCGGTAAGTGGCTGGCCATTCATCTGAGCAAGCTGAAGAGCCTGAAGCTGGTTGAGCTGCATCGGGTTGAGTTGCTGGCCAGGGAACACCTGGGGCATCATCATCTGGCCAGGGAACTGGACCAGCTGAGGTTGTCCAGGGTACTGGAAGGATCCAATCGAGGAGATGGACTGGCTCACGGAGCCGCGGCTGCGATGACCGGGCTGGAAGCCCTGGTTTTGAGGAAGGGCAGCGGTCTGGTCCTGAGCCTGGTTCTGGTTCTGGTTCCTCCAGTTGCCGTCGAAGTTGCGGGAACCAGTGCGGGCATGGCCGCCACCAGGACCGCGGCGAGAGAAGTCGCTACCTTGGCCCATAGAGTCGGTAGAGAAATGGCCTCCGCGGCCACCACGGCCATTGGCGCCAACAGCCATGCTCTGGCTCCTGCCATGGCCGCCACGGCCGCCACGGAAGGACGATCCCTGAGCTATCTGGCCCTCCGCCGGAGCAGGAGTGGTGCTCGGGGTGGTCTTTCCATCATCCTCAGACTTCTCGGAGGAACCAGAGGCAGGAGCAGCAGGGAACTGGAAGGTAGAGGTCGTACGCTTCTGTTGGGCTATCTCGGCGGCCTTCTTGGCATCAGCCAAGGCCAAGGAATGTCTTCTCTGGTGACCACCGCCGGAACCGCCACGACCGCCACGACCGCCGGTGCTGTTCTCTCGGGCGTGGCCCTGGGTGGGATCCTGGAAGTTGCCGAACGTCGAACCAGAGGCGCCAGCAGAGGGAGCAGGCGGCGGGCCCCCCATGCCCATGTTTGGAATGGCCGACTGATTACGGCGATGTGAAAGTGGTTGTGTAGGAGGAGCTAGGGACGGCTGCTGTTGCTGCAGCTGGACCGGGAACTGGAAGCCCGCCTGGGGCGCCAAACCGGCAATGGGCTGGAAGTTGGTGAATCCGCCAGGGCCCAGGGGTTGGGTGGCCGGAAGCATGCCGAGGTTGGCATATTGAGCTGTAATTTGCTGTTGCTGCTGCTGAAGGAGTTCGATCTGCTGCTGGATGGCAAGCTGTTCCACTGCACGGAGAAGAATATCCAGTTAGTACGCTACCGCATTGAGGGGGGGGGGGGGTTGRGGGGTTACAAAAGGACAGAAGACGGGAACGCGAATGGATGGGTCAGGGGTATAATTGAAGCTTTTCGCCACGTGCAAGAACGGACCAGTGCAAGAGCGGTAGAGGGGCGCCGCGATAGTACACGATGGGCGATGGCGATGACTAGCAAAACTCAAAACATACTGTTCGTGTTCGAGAACATACTCATCAACGGAGTCAGCTCCGACGGGCTTCTTCGATGGGCGATATGGAGCCGTCGGCCGGCGGGGCCAGGGACGCCTCCTTGAGGCTGCTGTTGCTGGTCCATGATGCAGGTTGAGGTTGTTGGGACGGACAGGTGCAGATGACTTGGGTGATCCAGGCAGAAAAAGGTGCACGTCGTGTGCGAATGCAAGGCGAATTCGGCGTTGGAACTAAAGCGTGTGAAGAACTAGAGCACGAGACGAGTCGAATCGAATCGAGGCGTAGTCGACCAAACTGAGACGAGGGGGTTATTGAGTTGTGTTTATCTTTTTCGTGTGGCCGGACTGCCGTTGCGATGCATCAGATGCGATGGAGTTGCGGTATGTTTGGTTGCGGTGCGGAGACGTCGCCCCAAAGGACAGTTTTGTTTCGCAGTAAAGCGGATTGGATGAAAGAAATCGAGTCCAAAGAGGTTATAATGAGAGATTGAAAAGTTGCTACGAGGGAGTGTAGAGATAAGGGAGGGAGGTGTCCGGCTTTGCGAGTTGACGTTGAAGCTAGAGGGAAGCCTGAAGCCGATGCGGGTTGAGGTTCGTGGGGAGGGAAAAGGGAAAGGAGAGTGCAGGAGGAGGAGGTGGTGGTGGAAGAGGAGGAAAGAGGTTCGGTGCTATAGGAAGTCGGGCAGGAGGACTGGACCTTGGACCTGAGCACCGCAGCGGGCAGTCAGCGAGAGGAACCCGAAAGGTTCATCGGCATCCTGGGCTGTCTTGTACCTGCTAGTGACGAACTGATGCGTGAGAACGACGGGATGGGCCTGGCAGTCCTGCTGAGGTGAGTGAGGTCCGTCCCTCCTTGGAGGCGCATACACGGTGCGGCGGCGGCGGTCGGGTCAGGCAGTGCATCTCTTGCACGGTCTGCACCTATCAGCGCCGGTGGGCAGCCCGCTGCAGTGGTCTACCAAATAGCGGACAATCGAGAACCACCACGGCGCTCCACTAGCAGCAGCTACTCGCTCCAGACAGCTGAAAGGTCGCCCCCAGCGTTAGTGGCGCCAGGGTGCAAGTGCGCAGGGTGTTGGGTGTACCGGATACACCATGTGCGCGGCACACCGTGCTCCTCTTACAACCTAATGAAGCAACTTTGAGCCCCTTTTATAAAACCGTTTTGTTTCCTCGCCTTGGTTTAAAAATAAGTATAGACTCGCTACATCCATTCCATACTCTCTGTATGTTTCTGTTCAACAGCAAAGAGCTTCGAAGAGTCGAGGACCGCGACGGGAGCATCCGGGGGAAGCTATCAAGAACGCCAGTGGGGAAACGGTTCCTCAGCAGACTCGGGAAAATCGCGAATCACAAATGGCAGAAGTGGACACTCGTTAATCGTCTTTACCCCATACCTCATTTAGTTTAGATTCATGATATCTCAAACATGGCGCATGCTGGGCGATGCTTCCCTGTCACGAATGTGTCTGCACAGGAACGGGGACGACAACTCGAAATGTTATCGAGGATACGTGCTCAGACATCTCTCGAGAGAAACTCAATGGTGGTCGGAAAGGGGATCGCCAACCTATGTCATGATGTACCGGGCATCACCTGGGGAATGTGGACTGGCCTTGCTGGCGTAACAGGGAAGACGTCAGTGATGATGGTGATACCCTAAACCCTGGCTCGACGTGAGTACACCGCATAAGACGACAGCCGTGTCTCCCGTCTCAGAAGCTCCGGCAACCTTTTTGCGAGTCTGTGTCTTCAATCACGGTACGATTATCAAAAGCGGTTGAAGAGAATACACGGATGCCTGCGGGAACTGATGGGGTTGTTATCTACATACAAAGGCCACAAGCTGACCCTCTCGTCGATGTTTGTTGTCCGCAGCACCAACGGATGAGGATGATATGCAGAGACCTGCAATGAAAAGCTGTTTCCTTGATGCATTGAAGTTTGTTTGAGATGTCACTAGAACGTTGCCTTAGCTTAGCTTCGTATGTACATACAACGGCGACTCTGAGGTTGATGCCTTCGAAGCCCTTCCTCCTGACCGTGGTCGTTAAGTCTTCCAAGCTCGGTCACGCCCACGGCTTTACAACGACTGCTCTCATCACCTTCAGTATATAGTCTAGATGGAAGCCTGGGGACGCGGAGACATTTCAGCGTAACACAATATAAGCTGACATCTGAACTTGGGTTATTATACCAAAGCCGCTTTGTAGTGTGTAGGATGATCTTATCGACAACAATGCATCAAGGCTAGGGTTGGGATTGGTTTATAAAAAGGTACCACTTCCATCCGTTCTCCCCCACCAAAAAGCGGCTGCCAGGACCACTACACAGGCCGCTAACCACACACAGTAAGAATAACAGAGATGCCAAGGCTAAAGCCCGCACCCGTGGGGTGGACTTAGTGCTATTTGAATTCGCGACGCGCGCAAAGTACTCCAACTCCATTTGATAGTATCCATACATACCCTAGCCCTCCGCAACTGTCAAGCCGAAGACAAAACCGGACGATCACCTCAACTTCTCCCATTTCTTTAGCGAAGCAGCGATATATCTGCCCGACTTTTCTCAGTGTACCACCTGTTCGGCAATTGTGACGGGTGACTGGGATTGTCAAGCAGCAGCGCATCCAACCACCGACAGGATGGCTGGTTCGTCCCCCGCTCGCCCAAACGGCAACCAGTGGGCAAGCCCTTCTTCGCGATCAGTCATATCCGACATTCTCGCTGGCGACCGCAATTCCGAGGCCCGACATAGACTTCTGATTGAGGCTGCTAGGAGGGAACATGAACGTGTGCGCGAGGAGGCCGAGAGGGTGTACCAGGAACACCTCTTGAGGCAAGAGCAGGAACGTCTAGTCGAGGAGCGGAAGAAAGAGGAGGAAAGGATACGAGCAGAAGAACAGGTTGCGGCTGAGCGAAGGAAGCTCAATGCTCTCAAGGCGAAGAAGGTCGAAATCCCGCCCGTCCTGCCCGATCCCGAGCCAGTAAAGGCACCACCTCCAGCCCCGAAGCCTGCCTCAACACCAACTCCATCACAGCCGCCCGCGACTCAAGTCAATGGCAGTACGCTCTTCGGAACGAAACCCGAGGCACCGGCAGCGTCCGCGCCGGGTGCACCGAAGCGTTTTGGGGGGTTTGGACAACCAGCAACAAGTGTGCAACCTGCCACTGCTGCCCTGAAGCAATTAACGCCTGCAACTGCAGCCTCTACTTCGCCTGCGATCAGTAACTTGCTAGGGAACAAGACCCAGGTCAATGGAGTCACCACATTAGCAGCCGTTGCCAAACCACCGACATCAGCGCCCGCGCAGCAAGGACCCGACCGTCTGACAGTCATTCACAAAAACCTGAAAGAGCTGCGGAAGTCTATGTTGGAGCAAGCAAAAGCGAATCCGGCGCTCAAAGCCCGTATGGGAGATATGCGTCGAGAGATCAGGAAGTGTGTTGGACAACTCACGGGAGGTGGCGCCGGAGTCAACCGTCAACAGGTACTGATACCAAACTCACCCTCTTCTCAGCTTTTTCCGTGGACTAGGCTAACTGGACACAACGACAGAACAATACCATTGCTGCTCTACTACGTGAGGCGCTTGAAAACCGCGTACAGTCCCAGCTCGTTGACCCGAACACCTTCCTCATCGAACCACGAGCCCCGGTTCAAGGGCCTACCAACAACGATCCGCAGATCCCGTCACTATTTATTTATCTACTGAACGTTTTCGCCAAGGCAACCATCTCTCAGTTCATCAACGAAGGCGGTCCGCGACCGGAGACAGCCGATCCTGTGGGCGTCTGTATTGCCGCCGTATTTTCCGACCCGGCGTTCGCATGGCGTGGGGCTTCCATGATCGACATCCTTCTCGCCAAGTTCCGCATCGTCTGTCCCGTCCTCTGGGGTTACAGGGGCAGCGAGAAGACAGAGCAAGGACGCGCCAGGATAGGGTGGTGGAGGGACAACGGAAAATGGGTTACGGAACAGGCGCATTATGACCGAATGACGGGCCTCGGTGCCGGCTTTGCGGCGATATCGTTGCGAAACTTCGGCTCGTCCAAGAAGCAAAACCCATACCCACCACGACATTACTGGGCGGCCATGGCGAAGATTGTCAACACCCCTTCAGCGGAGATCTCAAATACCCAGTGTGTGGTTCTGAAAGCGATGATCCAGAACTACGAGGAGAAGTTTATCCACGCGTATGGAACCGCTGCCCTTGCGGCATTGAGGACGGCGCTTATTGAGTTCCCTGCTCGGGCACCGGTCAAGTCTAGTGCCGTCAATTCGTTGCAGGTTGTCCATGATCTGCTCAGGAAGAGTACTGGACTTGTTCTTGGATAAGTGTTCGTGTAAGGAGTCAGGGACAAGGCTTGTTGTCCCATCACAAAGGAAAGCCATACCAACGGCGTTCAGGATTTGGTCATTTAAGGTTGTTAGCATCTTGGAAGGATAACATCTGTCATATGCCGGTTACAAAAGCTTGGTGCTCTATCAGAAGAAAGAGGAGGGGCTTCCTAGCGTATTTGACGCTTTCTGTTATATACCCAGCGTATCTACAATTGAGGAAGCGAAGCTCGTAGTGGGCAAACAGAAACAAAAACTTAGCACAGTAGCGCATAGGGAGAGCCTTATATCAGGGGCAGATTGAGCATTTGGATGGCTCAAACGTCCATGATGACGGCCGATGCCAGTTTGAAAGTGAATCAAACTAACAACAACTCGCCATTGCAGTGTTCCAGTAGTTCATTATTGTATTACCGTATACCCGTCCATCATAAGGTTTGTAGGAAAAAAGCAAGCTAGGAGAATCAGACATCAATATACCCCTTTAAAAACTCCTCTTTAAACCGGCAGAACCCAAAAAGAAAACAGCCCGCCTAACCACCCAAAAAGCAACCCCGATCCTGCTGCCCAGGCGCCCAGCTCACATCAGAGAATCAGCAACAAAACCAACAACATAATCAACACAAAGATCAACACCGCAATGCAACAACTGCTCAGCGTGTCCTCGTTGTGCCTCATTACATACGTCAACTTCTGCATCCCCGTCTGCAACCTCCCTCCCACGCGATCCGCCAAATCGTCCGCCACCTCCAGCATCTCCCTCTGCTCCTCGAGCTCGCGGCCCATATCRTCCGCCTGCCGCCTCAGCACCCCGACCGTCTGGAACACCCCATCCAGATGCTGATCTTGCTCGCGCATCATCTGTATTTGCTGCTGGTGCTCGAACTCGGCTGCGTAATCGTCATCTTCGCCGTTAGCGCCGGCGGCGCCGTTTTCCCCGTCCGGGATGGCGAAAGATGATGGGTCTGGTAATTGGTCTTTTTGTTGCTGGGCGCCCTTTCCAGAGACGGCTTTGGACGCGAGCTCCTGCCGCATGTTCTCCACCTCGGCCCCGACGTCTTGCACGAGGCGCTTGCGCCGCGTGACTTCGTGCGCCGACAGGCCATATTGCGTGGGGTCGCGCTCGACGGCCTTGACGGACTCGACGAGGTCGGCGAGGTCTTCGGCGAGGGAGGAGAGGGCGGATTCGAGGTCGGAGCGGGCCGAGATCAGCTCGGGGGAGTCGGTGGATGAGGAGGAGGAGCTGAAGAGGGAGCGGATGCGCAGGTAGGAGGTGAAGAGGGAACGGGTGGATTGGAGTTGGGTTAGGACGTCCCTGTTGTTTTGTGTTTAGGTTAGTTGTTAATGTTTTGTGGTTGTTGGTGGTTTGTTTGGTTGGGAAAAGGGGGCCGCGGGAGTTCATACTGTTGGACCTCAAGGAAGGGGTCCTCCTCGTTCGTGGAGGACATCATCGCGCTGCTACGAAGACGAGGAGGAGTAAAGTGGTGGCATCAGTTGTCGGTCGCATCAATCGACATGCGCCGGCCTTGTCAAATTCAAGTTGAGGTCGAGATTCACTGCATAAGAGATTGGGGAAGTTGTGGTATAGCAGATGTTCTTCTGTTTTTAATTATTCGGGAAGACTAGAATGACGTTGCGGCCGGCAGGGTTCACGATCTCGGCGAGACAACTGCCTAGCGGCGCTGTGCATGCAAACGCGCCCCAGATTGACACCCCCTTTGGGCTTGGGGTGTGAGTCTAAAAAGCACTTGTGGTTCTGGACCCGCCGTAGGCTTGGCGTGCGGCACCTCTTTGGCTGCCCCGCTTCTGCAGTGGTGCAGCTCCCGTCTCAGGGCAATCGCAACCGCTGTGAACGAATCCAATGATTCCATCCAGGGGCTCCCGTCTTGTCTGAATGGTGACTGCTGCCCCTGTTGTTTTGAGGGGAAAATGCGAGCCCCTTGATGCAAAGGAACGGGGGAGGTTGGCGGAGGACGCGCGCTGTCGGTCCGGCTGTCAGTGGTTCCAGGTTCCCCAGTCGCGGGACAGTGGAGGGAGGGCAGCTCGCCCGATTTGGTAGGTGAAACGTAGCTTCAACGGAGTCGGGGACCGAGAGAAACGTAGTGTATAATCAATTGTCCTTTTCCTTCTCTTTTTCCTCCTCTTCTTCTTCTTTCCCATCCACTCTTTGACTTGGGTCAGGTCGTTGTCTTTTCCCATTTCAACTCAAACCACCATAAACACAGTCAAGATGTTCAGCTTCCGGCGACTCCTCCTCGCCGCCGCGCTGTTCCTCGGCGCGATGCTGCTCTTTGCGCAGTCCGCCGAGGCAGCCAAGGGCCCCAAGATCACCCACAAGGTCTACTTCGACATTGAGCAGGGCGACAAGCCCCTCGGCCGCATCGTCATCGGTCTCTATGGCAAGACCGTCCCCAAGACCGCTGAGAACTTCCGCGCTCTCGCCACTGGCGAGAAGGGCTTCGGTTATGAGGGCTCTACCTTCCACCGTGTCATCAAGCAGTTCATGATCCAGGGTGGTGACTTCACCAAGGGCGATGGCACCGGTGGCAAGTCCAGTATGTTGCTCCCAAGCCCCGTTATTTACTTGGGTTCATGATATTGACGAATTGTCCGTAGTCTATGGTGAGAAGTTCGCCGATGAGAACTTCAAGCTCAAGCACTCCAAGAAGGGCCTCCTCTCGATGGCCAACGCTGGCAAGGACACCAACGGCTCCCAGTTCTTCATTACCACTGTCATCACCTCGTAAGTCGACACACTCTAGTTGTACGGTCCGGTCTAGGAAGCGCCCGGTTGGCTAATACGCGTCATGTTGCAGTTGGCTCGATGGCAAGCACGTCGTTTTCGGTGAGGTCCTCGAGGGCTACGATGTCGTCGAGAAGATCGAGAACACCAAGACTGGCACTCGTGATGCTCCTGCTGAGCCTGTCAAGATCGCTAAGAGCGGCGAGCTTGAGGTTCCCCCTGAAGGTATCCACGTGGAGCTTTAAAAAGCATCTTCTATCCATCTTTGCGAATTCCCAATCCCCTGCCGTTTTTGTCCTCGAACCTGTGTGGGAAAAATCATATAAAAGAGGAAAGGATATAGAAGAAAAAGTCTTTTGGAAGCATCATACCTACCAAGTCGTCCTATCTGGGAATTGGTTGCCTGTTCCTTTGATCGTTTACCCGTGTGTATGAGTCCATGTGCTGATGAGTCGGTGTTTTTCTCATCAGGCCTGAAAGGCCATTCGGAATGGGCATCTCCCGCGTACGCAGACGAAGACGAGAAGCCTGCTGCTCCTGTCCCTGTCTCCGATTCCAAGCCTCCCGCTCACGACAGCATCCCCGCCGCCACTGCCGACGACGATGACACTGGTGCCCCTTTGTTCGCCAAGGTTCTTTTCTTTGGAGTGTTGGTCACTGGTCTCGTTGTGTATATTCGCCTTCGTCGCGCCCCTAAGGGTACGTACGGAAAGGGCATGGAGTAGACAATACCTCGAATGTTTGAAATCTGACAAGGCTGCAAAACAGAAAGCTACTGGGGTTTGAGCGGGGGCAACTAGCCCAGAGGATTAATGTACAATTACTCTAGGATCAAATTATGTGCGCATTTGGATCTTCATCTCAGAGGTAATTTTTCTTTTATCAGGAGCAGTGATGGTTGTAGTGATGGTTGCTATAGCGATGTTGGTGTGTCTGTAAGTCGAAGCATAAAGTAGCATCACGTGGACCCATTTTTATCCGTTCGAGTCGCTGGGATATCGAACTTTTTTTGTAGTACAGTACCGACTTGTAAACCACCACGAGGAAAACCTTGAACATCTTTTTTACTATCCCCTCGAAACTCCGTCTCGCCAAA
Organism: Neurospora pannonica FGSC 7221; assembly: GCA_009805235.1. Taxonomy (NCBI): domain Eukaryota; kingdom Fungi; phylum Ascomycota; class Sordariomycetes; order Sordariales; family Sordariaceae; genus Neurospora; species Neurospora pannonica. The sequence continues at coordinate 15,296 of RANY01000031.1, forward strand.
TCCAAAACAAATCAAAATCGAAATATTATATTCAACCAAAAATCATCAAGATGAAGGTCATGACACTCAACTTTCTGACCTGCGCGGTCAAGAACTGCAAGTCGTCCAACGACTCGTTCCCGCTGCACCCCAAGGAAGCCGAGCTGGCCAAAGATGATATCGAGATCAACCCTCAACTTCTGATCAATGTCCTGCCCCGCATCGACTGGGCTGCTCTGCGGACCACCTCTACCGAGGTATGTTGAACTCGTTTTGCTTTTCAATCCGACTCACCATTCCGATATGGATCTTCAACATATCTTCAACCCCAATTTCAAGCGAATTTTCACATGTCCATCTCTATCTCACATCTCGCTCCTCACTCACCCTCCCACTTTTCACTCAACCCTCAACGGCTTCATCACCCACCCTTCACCAAATCTCGAAAATGCCCTTACTAACAACCACCACCCAGCTCGGCTTCCCCACCCTCCCCGAGCAGCCCCCCTCGCCAGAGGACCTCCAGTCCGACGAGGCTCTCCTCAAGGAGCTGCACGAGCTGCTCATGGAGACCCAGATGATGGAGGGCAAGCTCGTGTGCGGTCACTGCGGGCACGAGTACGCCGTCAAGAACGGCGTGGCCAACTTCCTCTTGCCTAGCCACTTGGTATGAGTGGAGCGCGAGGCGAGAGGGTTTTCATGGACTGGTTGGATCAGTTGGATCGGTTGGAGACCGGTTGGAGAAGGATTCAATCGGTGCAATTCCATCGGATGATTAGCATGGCGTGGTAGGAAGGGAGAAATGGCTTTATCAGTCGGGGAACACGATGCCTCCGGCCACCTACGGAAGGGCGATGAAAGGATGGTCTGTTTGGGTGACTGCCAGGGGTTGGTCAAGGGCTACGGCACTGAGCCGTCCTGGAAGAGGATGACAGATGAGAGGGGTTTGGAAGATGGCGAAAACCTTTTCTTGAGGGACGGTTATTTCAGCATTTTACTTTGTTCACTTTCAGGGCGTTCTGTGAGGGAAAACATCAATAGAGGATTACCTGGCAATATCAGCGGCGTACAAAAAAAGATTCATTCACCAAGCGGCAAGCTGAGATGTCGAAACACGTTGTTCATGTGTACATTCTTGTTTTCATTCCCATCTTCTGTTGTTCTAGTGTACGAATGCGCAATGCTTTAATGATACCCTACCAAGAACAAGAACCCTCGAACTCCGACCTGTCCCCCAAACCCATATAGCATGATTCCACAGCAAAACAAAACTTTCGTTCTACCGTATGCGCATCTGTTATTCGTTGCATCACAAGCCCTACAAAAACTAGGAACAAGGCCTCCAAGTAGTTTACTGCTGCTTCTTCTGCGCAGCCGGTCCCATCTCCTTGTCGAAAGCGCCATATGAGACTTCGAGACTACCGAGAGCCTTCAGTCCGACGCCAAGGATGGAGAGCATGACGATGAGAGCGATCAGGGCGACGAAAATGCCTGGTTGAGTGTCAGTCTTGTACCTTGGAAAAAAGCGCTGACTTGAGATAATAACATACCAGGAGTGAAGAACTGATACTTCACAAACAGTGGGCGGTTATCATATGTGGTGTTGCCGTTGTCATTGCCCTCCTGAGAGTCAATATCTCCGCGCTTGAGGTCCATGTGAACGGGCTCAACAAAATCAGGCTGGTAGGCCTTGAACTCGTTAGGGTCCGATACCATGACAAGGGTATAGTCGCCCTCAAGGGTATCGAGCATAAGGCCCAGTTGATCGTCTATGGTTGCACATGTTAGCAAGGGACGACCTAATAGCCAGCCAACTCGCCATCCGAACTGAACGTACCATTAGAGGCCAGAATTTGCTCCCTCTTATCCTTGTGCTCCAAGGAAGGCAGATGCGTGAGGTCAACCTTGACGATATCGGCAACCTTCCCCTTGGCCGCGCAGGCTTCCTTCACATAATCCTCCAACGAGTGGGTTGAGAGGTCGCCGACCACCTCCGCAACGCTGAACCGGCCCTTGATTTCTTTGCTGGCGATTGCGTCGCAGAGACTGCGCATTTTGCAGTGAGAGCCATCGCGGATATCGGCGGCGTGCACGTTCGGCTGGGAAACGATAACGTAGTCCCTCGTGGGACAAGAGGAGAGGATCTCCTTGGCGGAAGCAATTACTTGATTGCTGGTCTGGAGCTGATCGTATTTTTCGGGAGAGTTGAGCCTGGTAGTCACGGTTTCAGCAGGTTAGCATCATCAGTTGGAACCACGCATTGAATGCGCAAAGTGATTGGGATGTGGCACAAGATCATGATGGCGCGAAGGGCAAGGGACACCCGCGGCGACAATTGGACATGACGTACTTGGAGGTGGAAAAGAGGACAAATGGTGAAGAGTCAGAAAAAGCATGCACCGCCGTGGAGGCGAGCAGAGTTGTTGCTATTGAGAGTTTCATGGCTGGTAGGTTATGTACACCTCTCTCCGATGTCGTCGTCGTCGTTGGTTGTTGTGTTGGAGATGCGAATGGTGTGTAGTGTACAACCGGTAGCGTGGTGTAGCTCCAGGATCCAGAGCCCGGGAGCGTGGATGTCACTGCACTGGGAGAGTGCCTGGTGTCTGCTGCATGGGATTGGATGCTGGGTGTGCGACCGGCGGCCGCCAGCGTCAGACGTGGGCGGTATGAGAGGGCAGAATCCGATAAGGCCGCTTCCTGCATCGAGTGAACCTTCGAACAGGGGGGTGCTATCAGTAAATTTACAGTTGACCTAGACCCGTCGCTGCATTCAAACATCCATCCTTCCCGTCCTTACCTCGACTTCTTGTTCTCTCCACACCACACAACCAACGAACTTTCCACTCAAACTCAACATCATAATGGAGAGGGACCCAGCATTCTTCGCCGCCCCAAGGCCCAAAAAGGATGGGCTCCTGCCGCCGCCCAAGAAGCGCAAGACAGCGCACAAGGTCGAGGAAATCACATTCGACAAGGACGCCCGCACCGAGTATCTTACCGGTTTCCACAAGCGCAAGCAAGCACGCATCAAGGCTGCGAAGGCGCAAGCAGAGGAAGAGGCACGACTGGAACGAATTAGGTTGAGGAAGCAGGTACGTACCGGACGACCGTTGTTTCTGTTGTTTCATGGCAGTAACTCTAACCTACGGCGGGTACAGATCAGGGAGGAGCGCCAGAAGAACCTCGAGGAACATATCCAAACAGTGCACAAGCTTCTCCACGAGGCAGAGCGTGCCGGCACCGACGACAAACCCACCGAGAAGAAGTCAGACGACGAATGGGACGGGATATCCGAGGACGAGGTGGCGGAAGAGCCTGCGCTTGACATTGAGGAGGAGTACATCGATGAAGACCGCTATACGAGCGTGACAGTAGAAGCTGTCAGCGTAGACAGGGACGGCATCCACAAACCACGGACCTTGAAAGACGAAGAAGATTCCGAGACGGAGAAGAACAACAAGAAGAAGAAGGCGGCTGAAGAGGCGGCGCAGCAAGAGGCCGACAAGAAGTCAAAACGAAACTTCCCGGAGAAAAAGAAGAAGAGGAAATTCACATACGAAAGCCGACATGACCGAAACGTCACAGAGAGGAAACAAAGGGCAAAGAAAGCGAAGCGGTCGTAATAGGTTAGATGACGAAGGAAATAATCTACCGCTGTTCCTGACAGCGGTTTCCCTTACAATATTTAGACCTTGTTTAAGTACAATATGTGCAATGCTGGGATGATGGATTATGCTTTGAACTAGTAGGTAATATAAGTTGTACGCGGAAGTGAGATGACGAGTTGGTTTGTCCGTCTTATCTCCCCATCCGACAACCCGAGGACAAACGGCATAAAGGGTCAGGCTGATATTCTCGATGCGGTGACGCTGTGAACAAACGTAAAGAAAGGAACTTCCACCATGTTCCGGCTGCATCCGTTAACCAACTTAGATGTTGGCAATATCGGCCTGGAACTCCTCCAAGCTCTTCTGTACCTCGGCGTACTTCTTGGCCATCTCCTCGTACTTGGACTCCCACTGGTCGCGCTCTTGCTCGAGGGCCTGAACCTTGCGCTCAAAGTGGCCGGCCTTGACGTCGGTCTGGCGAAGCCTGTAAAGGGAAGAAAACGGCATGTTAGTCTAAGTGTTGCAAAGAAAAGGGGTTCAGGGGCACATGGGGGTTAGGAGGCCCCGAATCTCATCGTCCAGGAGCGGGTGTTTTCGATGCGGACGTACTTCTCGTTGGTCTCGCGGAGAGTCTTGTCAGCCTCCTCGGCCTCCTCTTCAAGAAGTTGAAGTCTCCGTGTCAGCGTCTCGTTCTGAGTGCCTTGTTGCGCGCCATCCTCGGCGGCGCTCTTAAACTCCTTAACTTGGGTCTCAAGCTTGTCCACCTCACTTTCTAGCACGCTGTTCTTGTGGGAGAGGGAGGTGATCTCCTGCTCCTTCTGGAGGTTCTCCTGCTCGAGGACCTTGATCTTGGACTGGAGCTCCTCGACCTTGGCCGAAGCCTCGTCAGCCTCGAGGCGGAGCTGGTTCATTTTCTGCAAACATGATCGCGCTGGTCAGCATTCTGTCGACAAAGAGCATCGCGATAGTAGTTTCGAGCAGTCGCGGGCATGTTTAGGCCTTGACAGGCAGGCCTGGGAAACACGGAGGGGGCGGTGGCCGTAGCTGGTTGTTGCTCCCATTAAGGGGTTACGCATCGCTAGGCAGTTGGTGGGGTCCACAACAGGGATCAAGCTCTCGAAAGCGGTGATGGTTCTTACCTCCTTGATGCGATCCATTGTGTCGGTATTAGGTGTTTGTGTAGTAGAAAGGTGGGATTAGAAGAGCGCGATGTTGCGAGTTGAAGGGTATCTCGAGTGCGAAAAGGGCAGCTTATGAGGATGGTGTGGATGTGTGGTTGGGTTGATGGAAGGGAAGAGGAGAAGGAGTGGAAGGTAGCGGACATGAGTGATAGTGGGTTTTGCAATATGAGAGTGCCCCTCCCCTCCATACTAACGGCCGCCTGCGTGTCTCCCTCGCCTGCCGTGACTTGGGAGAGACGGGAGCCATACATCGTGCCCAGATCGGGGGTCCAGCTGGTCCAGTTGACCCCAGTGCGTCAGTGCGCCAGCGGGCGGTCTGGCAAGCCTGACCATATGAATGGGCTACTCACAGCTTCCCGCTGTCTTTCAATTTCCATCCTCATCCACTGGGACTTGTCGGTCTGGTCCCGTCCCGTCTCCTGGAATCCAACAAGGGGTCGGCTCAAAGTGGGGCAAGTCAAGTTGACCAACTCAGTCTGTTGCTCGGCCAACGCCTCGCCCAATTCACCCACAAACAGACCGACGGCTCCAAGCACTTGAACTGAAGACCATCCGTCCGATTACTAGACCCTTTCTCCGCGCAACCTATATACGACTTCACAAAACTTTGGGCATTTGGGAGCGATCCCATAGCAACACAACAAGATGTTGGCAGCACATCAAGATCAAGAAAATCGCATCGCGCATCAAGCTGGAAACGCCAAACAACTCCCAGCAAAGACACCCGGCGCTTTGTACCCAAAAACGCCGTTGAAGGTCCCACTCAACGATGAGAACACTACTCGAGTGTTTGCCGGAAAGGGCACGATTGCAAAAGGCGATAATGGCTTCACCAAGGGAAGTCGGGCAAACATGATGACGCCCGGTGAGTGCTGCTCTTGATCCCTTTCCACAATTGTAAGAGGTTGGTTGCGCAAAGAATATGGGTTGACCATTCATCGCAGCCCCTCGAACTGCCAGAGCGCCGCTCGGGAACAAAACCACCAACGCAAAGGCAAGAGCGGCACAGCAAACCGGTGGAGGCAAGGAACTAGGCAGCGATCTCAAGTCAACCGTGAAGCCAACGACGACCCTTCGTCAAAAGCAAGCCGCACCGCAGACCCAAGACCCCAAGCTGGACGTGCATGTCGATATCAAGCCAAAAAATGACGAAGAGGAAGAGATCGAGTACTGTCCTCCCCCGGCCCAGGACCTCCCGTACGAGTCCGACGTCCTCCCTGCGCACGCCTTGACCTTCGAGTCGCTGAAGCCCGAAAACATGTTCAAGGGATACTACGAGTATTACTACAAAAAGGTGGACGACAATGGCATGACAGCCAAGGAGAGGGAAATGGCAGAGCGGCAACAACGCGACTTTGCTCGCGGCGATGAACAAATCAAGAAAGACATGGAGGAGTTCGACTGGAGCATTGGCGACATCCCTGAGAGCAAGGATCTCTTTAAGAGGACTCAAGTGGACGCAGCTGCAGTTGCTCGCTCTGGCGAAACCAAGAAGATTGGGCGCCTACCAAGCAGGCCACCTAGTACATTGGTAGCCCGAAGAGCTGCTTCCGCTCTGTCCCATACTTCCGCGAGGGAACGAAGCATATCCCGCCCACAGTTGAATGGCAAGCCCTCTTTGACGGCCGTTAACAAAGGCAGTCTCTTTGCGCGCAAGCCGTCTCTATCAAACGCAAGTCACGCCAGAACCCTGTCCAAGGATCGCCCAACGTCTAGTGCAACATCCCGGAACACTCTAGGGTACAGCAGAGGCAGATCTGTTTCCGAGGCTGCGAGGCCGGCCAGCGCCGCTGCTAGTAATCAACAGCAATCTGGGCCAAGGCCTCGCATCTTCTCCCGCACCAGCAGCTTGGTGTCGAATGGGTCAGACAGCACCATCACACCGGCGCGATTCGCACAAGCCCAGACTACACAAGAGTTTCAGAAGCCACTCGAGCTCCTCTCCATCTTCACCCATGATGAGGAAGAAGAGCACAGTGACCATGAGACTGTGCCACATTTTGACGATTCCGACGATGATTTCCAGCTCTCTACCGACTTCTGAGCACAGGCGTTCGTTGCAATTCGACCACTTACTGGGCAGTCTTTCGGTTCATTTCTCTACATGAGTGGCGTTGGTGTTTTATTGTTACGGAGTTGAAAGACTGGGTGGTAAAATGGATTATTACGATGGTTGGTTGGTTGGTTGTTTGCTATGGTTGGTCTGGTCGGTTCTTTTACGCACTATGCAATATTATGATCAAGCGCGTCTATGGTTGGCATTGGGAAACGGTTGGTTCCATGGTGTTCAATCTTCATTGTCGGAGCAAGCATGGATGATTTGGCGTCTATTCGGAAGAAAGGCAAATAAATGGCTATGATGATGATGTTCCCACACCTTGTTCGGTGGTGGGAATTGGTAACCGTATAGGCTGTCAAAATGGCAGAGCAGGGAACAACAACCTTGTGGGTTTTACTGTATTCAACAATGAGACTATTTTAGCACTCTGTGTAAACAGCAGAAAGCGAGTCTTTGAACCTTGCTATTGTTAGCTTAGCTCTTGAGCAAAATGTAGTTTCCTGTCGTTAAATTGTTGGTAATCATGCAAATATAACCAACATATGGTCTTGCGCCAACAGCTCCAACAAAAAGTGTTCTTCAGACTTCAATCCCTTTGTGGTGATGTCGACAAACACAGAAAGTTGGGGATCGTTGTGAAGATGCAATGACGCAGTTGGTTGTAAAAGAATTGGTAAACCGACAGTGGACATAGCGAGTGACATGTGGATGCCCCTCCACCCGCTTTGCGCTTTCACGTTCTTGGCGGAAGACAGCAGACGCGACAAATGAAGCGCGACACGAGCTTTAATTGTGGATGCACAGACCAGCTGGATGCTTGGCGCAGGACGGACCTGTAGCTTTCCGCTTTTGGCTTAGCAAATCCCCTTATCCGCCTGCCGCCATTGCCCTTTCCACGCTTCTTTCAACTTTCAGCGGCCGGCGCAAGAAGAATCCACGGTCCACAACCCGGTCTGCGCTGCCCATGCCCTTGTGCCCTCCTTGAACACTCTCAAACTTTTCGACTTCATTCAATCCCGCCACGATTTTACACTGCTCACAACCATCGTCTCCCAGCGTTTTCCGTGTCGCCGACGTCAGCAGGGCTCGCCGTCTTTATTTGATCCAGATTCATTCCTTCCTTCGCACACAATCGAGCCTCACCACGCCCTCATTCGCTGCCCCGTTCACCAGCCAGTCACCCCCCGTTCAGCGTCCAGCGTCAGCGCCCSCCCTGATCGGCAAAAGCCCAGTCCCGTCCGTCCTGTCGCGTGGTTCTCTCTCGCTCTGCAACGCGCGCGTGATTCTGCCCTTCAAAAAGTTATCGCAGCTTACGTCGCCCTCGACTTCGGCCACGGCCCAGCTCAACCCGCCCGCATCGATCCCCTCATGCATGCTATCTCGCAGTATCGCCGACTCGAGTGATGATGGTAGGAGGAAGGCGGGAGAGGTAGACGTTCCCCATTCTCGCAATGTCTCGGTCGTCCGGTGCGAGTTTCGCTCAGTTCTTCCCTGCCGCTCCGCGGGCTGCCAGGGACAGAGCTACGGAGCGGGAGCGGGCAAGAATGAGAGCGCAAGCTTCTCCGCCCACGCAGCCAGTTGACACGAACGGTCATCGCACTCCCTTGTCCTCATTCACTTCCAACCGATCTGATGACGGAGCCAGTCCTGGCCGCTCACACATAACCTCTCTCAATCACAGCTCATCCGCCGGTGCTGACCCAACCCGCCCGCCGCTTGAAGACACCGAGTCGCTGCCCGGCGACACGCTGAACACGGTTGGCTCTGCAAGCTCGCATGCGAGCACAAGCTCATCCATCTTCAGTTCCTCTACGCGACAGCTCGCCATGGCCTCAGCTTCAGTGAGGAACTCTCACACTCACAACTCCACCACCCCTCTCACAACCGCCGACTCRCCGTCATCCTTATATCTCTCTACATCCCTTCATGCGAAGCCGCACTCCGTCTCGCCCCATCATGCCGACAAGCAAAACGGCCTGACACCGACACTCAATGGCTCGGCCACTGAGTCCCTCGTCCCTCTACCTGACGGTACCGAACGTGTCCCTCCCCGCGACCCTAGTCGCTCCGTCTTGTGCACCATATGCACATATGATCCTCTCCTGGACAAAAAACTCTCGAACTCCGAAAAGAAAAAGGCGAAACCTATATATAAGGATTATGGCTTGGTACGTACACTGAACACGTCGGCGTGGAGGGGGGAGCGTCATCTTTGTGAATCAATTGGCTAATACTGCTTATAGAACGATGAAGATGACGCTCCCCCTTCAGATCCACGCCTGGCGCACGGCGGGAAACTCAGCTACATAAACGTCAACTTTCACCTCCCTAAAGCCCAATTGATCGATGCGCCGAGCAACCTGAAGCCCTATCCATATGACCCCAAGACCTCCTGTGGCCCCGGGCCCCCAGTCCAAATTCTTGTGAGAGGCTTCAATCCTTTGATCGCCTTCACAAAGGTCACTACCATATTCGCATCCTTCGGCGACATTGCGGAAAGCAGCAACAAGATGCACCCAGAGACGGGAAGCTATCTCGGCTTCGCGACGATCCGGTACAAAGACTCGAAACCGACCCCTTCGCGACCCGTACCTGTTCCTGCTCATCAAGCTGCCAGGAGAGCTGTCCGAGGAATGCACGGGAGGAGGATAGAGGCCAACCAAGTCCGCGTAGAGTTCGACCCCGAAGGCCGAAAGAGCAAGGCCTTGATGGAGGCTGTTCTTAAAAAGAGCAGGGAAACATCGCAGACCCCAAGCGCTGCCTACAAGATTCCTACCGGGCCTAAACCAAGAGCTGGGGAGGTTATCCCCGGACCTCCGCCAACGGCCCCCAAAGGCCCAGCAGCGCACCGAGCCCTCGGAGGCTCCGAAGCCGTTTGGACCTCAACCAAGCCTCGACATCCCAGCATCATCGAAACCGAACCGATCATCAATCATATTAAGAGCGAGCCGTATATTTTCGTGGCGCACGAGTATGTTCCAGTGATGCCGACAACTGTGGCTCATATGAAGAAGCGGCTCAAGCAATATGGGTTTGATGACATTCGTGCGGATAGGACGGGCTACTACATTATCTTCCGCGATTCCCATTATGGCCGGGACGAAGCAAGCAAGTGCTACAATTCCGCCAACGACACAGCGTTCTTCACATACAGCATGGTCATGGATCTTCACCTTTTCGGTACGGTGGGCAAAAGCTCAAGGAGCTCTGAGGAACATCGCAGACACAGCTATAGTTCGGAGAAAAGGCCACCACCCGAGCACCGACAACGTGATGATCAAGATCGGCGTCGCCGTGATGAAGAGGCGGACATTGAGGAGGAGAAGAAACAACGGGCCAAGAACCTCGATCCAGTTAAGGAGGCTGCCGAAGTAATACGACGAGAAATGACGGAGCATCTACTCAAGACCATCCGTACCAAGATCACCCTTCCCGCAGTCTTCGACTATCTTAACCCGGTCAATCATGCCGCAAAGCGGCGTAAGCTTAACATTGATGACTCCCATAGTGGTACGATTCCATCGATTGTCTTCGATGATTCTGAAGGCAGATCTTCTCCAGTTGGTACCCCGAACTCGAGAGCCGACCCAATCGAGAGGCGTACGGCTCGCGCTGATGTTTCAACATTACGGGTCCGAAAGCTGAAGAGCAGGGGAGTGAATGCTCGAAAACATGGATTCAATGATCCGTTTGCGCGAGCACGACCCACGCAACGAGTAGATCTCCGGTCTCTGCATCATCGTCTTAACTCCGATAGTGACGATGATTCTGATGATGGTGTGGATAACCGATATTCTATGATCCGGGACACAGAGGAACCGGAGTCTCGGCCGAGGAGTCGTATGAGTTCGGAGGAGGACCGGAACAAAGAGGAAACTGGATCCTGGGTTGCTGGTGAAGATGATTCAATGACGGAGGCCAGCTTCGCTCTCAACGATACACCAGCCCTGCTAAAGAAGCGAAAACTGGATCTTCCAGTAGAAACGGCTATCAAGCGGCAGAAGAAAGCTGAGGAGCACTTCGGGGCGACTATCGCACGCATCGAGACCGAACTGCCTCCACAGGAGCAGGCCGTGGAGTCTGCTATCCTCCCAGGCATCGAAGCTCCATTGGATGGCCTACCTGACGCCGACGTTAAAACCGAACCGGCAGAGGACAAGGAGACTGAGGACTCGCGGTTGCCAACCCCCCTACCGGACAACACGAAACCGAAGAAGAAGCCCAAAGCCAAGAAGAAATCCAAAAAGCAGATCTTCGAGGAGCGTGAGGCGCTCAAGAAGCAGCAACAGGAGATTTTTGAGAAAGAGGCGCTTCGGGCCGCCGGGATTGAAGATATTGAAGGTACCCCAGATGCTGAAGCGAAATCCCAGGTTGGTGAACCCGAACCTGTACCTGAACCTGAACTCGAAACAAAAGGGGAAGCCCCGGAGGCTCCTGCGACAGAAAGCAAACCTGATCTGGATCCTGAATTGTACCCATCGGAGGCGGTTGACGCTCTCGTCCTACCCAAGGACTTCCACTTGGATATTGGAACCCTGAAAGTGGTGCCTTTACAGGGCGAGGATGGGCCCGATATCCAGAGGCTCCAAAGAAAGTTTGGTACCGGTAAGCTTGAGTGTGATGCTGAGCTGTGGCTCTGGAGACGGAATCGTATCCGGCAACTCAACTCGGAGGATGGGTCAACGGATAAACCCGTCGGAATTGGCGGTTATTATGTGCCCAATCCGACTGGATGTGCCAGGACCGAGGGTGTCAAGAAGATTCTCAACTCTGAGAAGTCCAAGTATCTTCCCCATCATATCAAGGTCAAGAAGGCCAGAGAAGAGCGGGAAAAGAATGCCAAGAACGGGAACACCAACTCTGTCGCTGCCGCCGCAGAAGCAGCCAGGCTCGCAGCAGATAGCCTGGTGGCCAAGGGCAATTCGCGTGCCAACCGTGTCAACAACCGCCGATACGTTGCGGAGATCAACGATCAGCGGAAGAACTTTGGGCAAGATTCGGATGTCTTGCGGTTCAACCAGCTTAAGAAGCGAAAGAAGCCAGTGAAATTTGCTCGGTCCGCTATTCATAACTGGGGACTTTACGCAATGGAAAACATCAACAAAGATGACATGATCATTGAGTACGTTGGTGAGGAAGTCCGACAGCAGATTGCCGAACTTCGCGAAGCAAGATACCTCAAGAGCGGCATCGGTAGCAGCTACCTCTTCCGCATCGACGATAACACCGTTATTGATGCGACGAAGAAGGGTGGCATTGCCCGATTCATCAACCACAGCTGCATGCCCAATTGTACAGCCAAGATCATCAAGGTGGAAGGGAGCAAGCGCATCGTCATCTATGCGCTGCGCGACATTGCTCAGAGTAAGTCTTATCCTGTGGTAGAAAGCGACATGAGATGCAGTGACAGTTTGAGCTAACGCGGCGTGCTATAGACGAAGAGTTGACTTACGACTACAAGTTCGAGCGTGAGATCGGAAGCACGGATCGAATCCCCTGCTTGTGCGGAACAGCAGCATGCAAGGGTTTCCTCAACTGATCGAGCAACATACGATGCGCTTGGTATAGCAACAACGACAGTCAAGTCTCTAGATGCTTTGGATTGCTGAGCATTCCTCTTGATGGTGGAGGTCGATCAACTGGGCACGACAAACAGCAAGGTGGTGGAAGATGGATGGTGTCAAAGACGGGTCGGTTTGGTATGGGCAACAAAGCGGGCTGGTGCCTCCTTTCCTTGCCTCTTATGAGTTGCCCTTCTTTCCTGGTTATGCTTATCTCTTCCTCACGAGCGGACAATTAATCACCGATTACCCTGCCACGCTTTGGCTATCATCGTTGGGATTCATTTTCATTTTCTTTCATGGCCATCTGGAGGGTGGTTGCAAGGCACGCGTCCAAACTCGCAGCAACCTTTCTCCCTACATACCGTGTGCACTTTTCAAGGGAATCATTTTATTCGGGACAGGCCTTAGAAAACAAGCGGATGGAAGGACTCGGACGGTTCTTGAAAATGGGGTTTCATGTGCTTTCCCTCTACTTCGTTGCGTGGAGTGCCACTTGCCTTGGTCAATTTTGGTTGTGTCTTTCACGGTGTTCTTGGTGTTTGTTAGAGGATCTGATGGTGTTTCGGTATTATGAGGAAGGTATCTGGCTATGACTCGGGATGGTTGAACACAGTTGGCTTCCCGAGACAGATGGCACAGGGATGGGATATTCTGGGTGACAGGTCCAAGGTTATGGCCTTTCCATCGGTTGGACTCAGCTCCCGGTTCGGAAGGCGTGAGAGATCAGGCTAGGCGGTCGACCCTTTTCAGCATATCATGTCGCTGGTCTATATAGGCCGGACTTAATCCACATGGTGTTGACCGTCAGAGATAAAAGGGGAAAGGGTCAGAAATATCATTTCAGCGGAGACATAAGAGGTTAGTTAGTGGATGGGTTGCCCGTTGGTGATGACAAGTCGCGTAATAGGGCCGCTTCAAAATATCTGAATACGAATAGGTTATCTACCTCTAGACCATACCATTGCTCCTAAGTGTGGCCAGGCTGATTTGCGGTTCATCAAACGAAGCCTACTTCATGAACATTCTGAGTTCATGATGAAGTGGAAATGTCGGACGTTGAACAGCGGTTCACCCCTTTTTACTTGGCTGGGCGGGGGTCCTCAAAAACAGGGGGGCTTGTTTACTTCAACCTGTCGTCCTCAAATGCGCCACTGCCCCTGAGGCTGCTTGTCATGTCGCGATAAAACGAAACATCTGCCTGACGAGACAAGCTCCAAAATCCCTTTGCCAGTTTGCCAAACCTCGGGTCAAAGATCGTATCTCGCAAAAATACACGATACCGCGGTACCTGAGACCAAGTACCTTACATTCAGTTCTACCATAAGACGTGCGCACTTCCCGCCTAACACCGTTCGTTGACACCTCCCACGCGCACGCACATCCCGTCCAGCAGGAACAGACAGATTGCATGCAGGCGGGATTCAGGCCGCGGTTGAAGGCGCGACCGTCGCTAGTCGACCTGCTAGTTCATGCCAGCAGAAACAGCGGTCCCAACTCTCCCACTTGCAGCGAGAGCGGTCTTGGAACAGGCGATTACTGGGACAAGAGGGACAGCAGTCCGGGCAAGAGCAGCCTCAGGAGTTGGAGTGAGCGGGATCATGATGATAGAGGTGCTGCTAGGGGCCACTTACAGGAGTTTGTAGGGGAGAGCACAGTGGGAGCACGGGCACCTGCTGCATCATGGCCTCCACAAGTGGTGGGATCGGCGGGGTCATGGTTGGAGGGCGACGGGGATCCAGATGACCTGGATGGGGAACATGGGGAGCAGCTGCCACTGTCCCTCCCACTGCGCGGGCGGCTGCGGCTGCGGCCTGGGGTGCCTCRCCTCGTCACCACCATCCCAAATTCGGCGGCTCTGCTTGACCAAGCTTCCAACCTCCCACTGCCACCATCACCAACCAAACCATCCTCGGATCCCTCAACACCCACATCGCAGCTCGATACGCCTGCCCCAACATCACCCGAGCGACCCGCGCACAAACATATACCTACAGTCATCGTTACCTCGGATTCCCCTCGACCTCCTCTGAAACCTACCTTCGCGCCAATTGCTCTTTCGCCCAAGATGGCTCCCGTAAGCTTCGCCCCATCATCTCGTTCCCCTCTTCTCGGCAAGGCGTCGCTTCACGTCGCAAACCACCAACACAGCATCGCATACATCCTATCAGACTCGATGTACCACGTTCTCTGCTGACATGGCTTCTGGATAGCAACAAAACGGCGCCGAGAAGGATGGCATCCATACCGGTAAGTGTCCAGTTGGCGACCTTGTGTAACTGCTAGACTAGACTCGAGGTTCATGGTTCACTAACAGCTCGCAGGCAAGATCTACTCGGTTTCCGGGTACGCTCCCCATCGCAGCCTACCTCCTTGTCTCTCGACCAGTTCGCTAACCGATAGACCCAAAGCCCCGTCGTCGTCGCCGAGGATATGATTGGTGTTGCTATGTATGAGTTGGTATGGTTATACAGTTGTCCTGTGCCACTGGTGGGGTGCCTGAGCTGAGACTGGAATTAGGTGAAAGTCGGCCACGATCAACTAGTTGGTGAAGTCATTCGCATCAATGGCGACCAAGCGACTATCCAAGTATACGAAGAGACCGGTAGGGCTGACGACCCCCAAGTCATACCATCCTTGTACTATGATGGCTAACAAGCCCGTTAATAGCTGGCGTCATGGTTGGCGATCCCGTACTACGGACAGGCAAGCCTCTCTCCGTCGAACTCGGCCCCGGTCTTCTAAACAACATTTACGATGGTATTCAGCGTCCCCTCGAGAAGATCGCCGAGGCTTCCAACAGCATTTACATTCCCCGCGGTATCGCCACCCCTGCGCTTGACCGTAAGAAGAAGTGGGAGTTCACACCGACCATGAAGGTTGGCGATCACATCTCGGGTGGTGATGTCTGGGGTACCGTCTACGAAAACTCCTTTATCTCCGTTCACAGGATCCTCCTCCCTCCCCGGGCCCGTGGTACCATCACCAGGATCGCCGAGAAGGGCGAGTACACCGTTGAGGAGAAGATCCTTGAGGTCGAGTTCGACGGCAAGAAGACCGAATACCCTATGATGCAGACCTGGCCTGTTCGTGTACCGCGCCCTACGACCGAGAAGCATTCCGCCAACCAGCCTTTCCTTGTCGGCCAGCGTGTGCTCGACGCTCTCTTCCCCTCGGTCCAGGGTGGTACTGTTGCTATTCCTGGTGCTTTCGGCTGCGGCAAGACTGTCATTTCTCAGTCCGTCTCCAAGTTCTCCAACAGTGACGTTATCGTATACGTCGGCTGTGGTGAGCGTGGTAACGAAATGGCTGAAGTCTTGAAGGATTTCCCCGAGCTGTCTATCGAGGTCGACGGCCGCAAGGAGCCCATCATGAAGCGCACAACCCTCATCGCCAACACCTCCAACATGCCTGTCGCCGCCCGTGAAGCCTCCATCTACACGGGTATCACAGTCGCCGAGTACTTCAGAGATCAGGGCATGAACGTTGCCATGATGGCTGACTCTTCGTCCCGTTGGGCTGAGGCTCTCAGAGAAATCTCGGGTCGTCTTGGAGAGATGCCGGCTGATCAGGGTTTCCCCGCTTACCTTGGTGCCAAGCTCGCCTCCTTCTACGAACGTGCCGGCAAGGTCGAGGCTCTTGGTAGCCCGCAGCGCGAGGGCAGTGTCAGCATTGTCGGTGCTGTCTCTCCCCCCGGTGGTGATTTCTCTGATCCTGTCACATCTGCCACCCTCGGTATCGTGCAAGTCTTCTGGGGTCTCGACAAGAAGCTCGCGCAGCGCAAGCACTTCCCGTCCATCAACACCTCCGTCAGTTACAGCAAGTACCTCACGATCCTCGACAAGTGGTATGAGAAGGAGTACCCTGACTTCCCCCGCCTTCGCGACCGCATCCGCCAGCTCCTTTCCGACAGCGAAGAGCTCGACCAGGTCGTCCAGCTGGTCGGCAAGTCGGCGCTCTCGGATCCCGACAAGATCACGCTCGACATGGCGACGCTCATCAAGGAGGACTTCCTCCAGCAAAACGGCTACTCAGACTACGACCAGTTCTGTCCTATTTGGAAGACGGAGTGGATGATGAAGCTCATGATGGGATTCCACGACGAAGCGCAAAAGGCCATTGCCCAGGGCCAGAACTGGAACAAGGTGCGCGAGGCCACCCAGGACCTCCAGGCTCAGTTGAGGAGTCTCAAGTTCGAGGTGCCCAGTGAGGGACAGGAGAAGATCTGCAAGAAGGTATGTTTGAAATCTTTCTCGTGTTTGTCCAATGAACATATGGCTAATCATCTATTATGTTATAGTACGAGGCGATACAGCAGCAGATGTTGGACAAGTTCGCGTCTGTCATTGATGAGTAAACGAGCGCCGGGATATACGGTGGTTGAGTTAGCATAGAAGGAAGCAAGAAGCAAGCATGCATGCATGGACGTCTGTCTGTCTGGGGTTCATTGAAATGAAAGGAGGGTACACATGAAATGGATTGATGAGGATGATGATGAAAGACTGTTCTAGTTGGTTCTTTTACTTTTATGAGTAGTTCGTCGTCGTTGTTGAAGTAGTGCTGTGTATGTTGCTCGCTTTTCACGGAAGAGCCTTGTCATGCCCCCTTGACTTCTTTGCGTCGTCCCCCTACCTATGCGGTGTATTTTTCCTTATTACCTAACTCTTGTTTTGGAGAGATATGCTTTTATCTTGCTTGTGCCTTTGTCGAGACAGCTATACCAGTCGTGCTTTGAATCACTTGGTCCTATGTATATACCCTCGCTCAACTCCCGTCTATACTGTCTTACTTCAGCCATGTGTACAGTCCTCTCTAATCACGGTAGTTGAATGGTTCGAGTGGTCTTCCAGTGAGTTTGTAAGTATTGTTCAACTCGTCTCATGGTCATTAATCTCATTCTATGTGCTCGTCAGTATCCATCGTTACAGTAGTTGGGTAGTGGTGGTACACGTAATTCCGCAAAGACAGAGAGATAGCATTGAGATCCCCCATCCCTCTCCATCTTTTTACATATTTCCAAGCCTCAAATCCAACATCATCGCCGCCATCCGATCTGGTGAGATCTGGTCCGATCCCAGCCCAACCAGCTGGGCTAACACGTGGTTATGCCGCCTGCTGTGTCTCCCTCCTCTCCGGCTCCGAAGCTCCGATGTATACCCTTTCCTCTCCCATGGTCGCATCTCCGGTAGAAAAAAAAGATTTTACAGAGCCAGATTTCTCCAGAGGAAGGAAGCTGTTATCAGTCGAGCGAGCGAGCGAGTTAACAGGGCTGGCTGGTAGTGCATTTCCTCATTTCGTGGAATTTTTCGGCTGTCCTGTCCTGTCTAATCTTTCTAAGGAACGATTTAGTCGGTCAGTGTGTGAAGGTTGGACTCGGCCTGCGGCATCATCCCCCCTCGCCTGGTTGGTTTGGTAGTGATTCGTGGGAATGAGCCTTGACTTGTGATATTCGATATTCTGCTGTTGCTGCTGCTGCTGCTGGTGGTGGTGGTGGTGGTAGTGGTCCACGATCATTCGTTCAATCAGCCCGACGAGTCTCCGATCCCAGCTCCGGTTCCGGTTCCGTGAATCCCGTCCCGTAAGAGATCGAAAGGCGGGAGTGTGGTTGGGCCCAGGTGGCAATTCGGTAGTCGTATGAATAGAGGATGGTTTGTTACACGGTTTCGTACTCGTAGATATACATATCTTATTGTTGTTACAATGATTGGTATCGATATCGACAATTGCGCTACTCTCGTCTCGTGTCGTGTCGTTGATATCGTCGTGATCTCGGTAGGTCTCTCGATCGGATTGCAATGGCCTTATGTCCCCTTATGTCCCCGTATTCTTGGTACCAACGGTATGATAGGCGGGCTGAGGCTGTTTGTGCATCTCTGGCGGGGCTAAACTCTTCTCCCACTCCTTCATGTAGTAATCGGCCGTCTTTTTCAAGTTACTCGGCGTGAATTTGGTGAGGACGGGCGGGAAGAGATCCTCAAGCATGGTGTTGGTCGACATGGCCGCTGGTGCAGCAGGGCGGCCGGAGGTGGACGCAACGCGTTGCTTGCTCGAACCGGAGGACTTCTTCTTCTTCCTGTAGATAAAAAAAAGGGTTAGCCGGTGGTAGGAGATGGAGGGGCTGTGTGTGAAGGGAGAGACCTTTTGATTTTTTGATGTGTGGTGCTGCGTGAGAGGAGGTGATATGATATGCCGTTCAAGTCATGATCCACTACTCATAGAAGAAGTGATATGTATTGGCTCGTATTTCTGGTGGATTTGATGGCCCTGTTAAAACAAACTGGGACATGTATATATACGGCCGGATATGGTACCCACGTAGGCTAGGAGAGAGTAAGAGAAAATAATGGATTGCCCTTACAGAGATGTGTCGTTATCGGTTCTCTTCTCGGTGGTTGTTGATGGGATGATGTCGCCGTTCACGGTGGTTCCACTCCATCTTGTGGATGTTGCAGTTCCTGCAGTTTCCCAGTTTGACCAGTCATTGTCGTCCACCGAATCCATCGTCAGGGGAGTCCAAGAAAATCGCTTAGATGACTTGGTTGAATCTGTTTTGGATCGCATCAGTGCTGGGGCTGGTCGTGAAGGAGATTTCAGTGCCGTATCGGCTGCCGAATCCTGGGCTCCCTTTTGAGGGCTGGTAGACCGTGATGTGGGCGCAGCGGGTGCCCAGTCGAATGCCGTTGAAGATCGGTTCCTCGGGGTGTTCAGACCGGATGCCTTGAATGTATCTTGCCCTCCCGTAGGGCTGGAGGAAGAGGCCGTGCCGCTGTTCGGCATAGGCGTCATGCTCAACTTGCCGTCCGCGCCTCTCATGTACATGCCCTGTCCGGTGATGGGTTCGTCTCCTACGGTAGCTTGCCTCAGATCCTCCATGAAAGTCCACAATCCCATCCTGAGGTCCTGGGCAATCCCTTTGACCCCAACAGTTTGTGATGCGGTTTGGGGGGCCCAAGATTGGTGTTTTGGCCGATGTGATGGGCTGAAAGCAACATTGCGACTATTTTCTGATCCATCACCGCGTCCAGGGAAGTCACTACTCGGTTTTGTTGGTGACAGCAATGACAGTGTGCGTGCATGTCCTCCTTGGAATACGCGACGGCGCCCGTTCTCGGGAAGTGGTTGATTCTGGTTCTGTAGGCTTTGTAGCAACGCTTTCCTTCTGTCTAGTTCCACGGCCCTTTTTGTTGCCTCCTCATCTTGGAAAGTTGGGACCAAACCGACGGAACGCAACGGCCTTTCGCCTCGTTTCTTGTATGCTTCATGGGTCGCCCACTGTTTTTTCAGCTTGGCCAAGTCCGACTCGGCACGAGAAAGCTCTTCGCGGAGCTCGAGAACACGGCGCTCTTGTGCTGCAATGGCGGTAATGAAGTCATTGGAATCGGCGGGCGACGTGAGTGCTGGGGTATCTAAAGGGGTTGATGGAAAGGAGGCGGTGGTCGTCGAGGCCGGTATGGGTCGCGAGGGATTAGGGTTCGGCGGCGCGATCGGAAGTGTTAGGGAAAGACGATGTGTGGTCCGGGACGCTGTGGAAGCTGACCGTGTAGAGCGGTTCTCAATCAGGTCGTCGGAATGGGCGAGCGCTGTGGCAATGGCTTCGTCCGGTACGTGTCGAGGCTCGGTTTCATCTGTACTTTTCCCACGGCGAGCGCGAGATCGCAGAGAAGAAGTTCGGCGGGGAAGGGAGGCGGACTGCATTGCGACCTGACCAAAGCTGCTCTGGGGTGATATTATGTGTGCCATGACGAGGGAGTTCTCCTCCCGTCGAAATTGGCTAAGAACTGGCCCTAGATATCTGGCTTGCTTATGAATAGTAGCAGTAGTGATAAACGAATGTTGCGTTGTTGTTGCTGTTGTTGTGTTGATGTTTGGTGGATGATAGGGAGTGATGGTGGAGGCGCAGGGGCGGCGAGTGCGGGTGGTCCGATGTCGATCGCAAAGCTGCTGGAGGGCCTGCTGGAGGGCTGTGTTTGTGATTGTTGTGGTGGGAAAGCGAGTCGTTCTTCTGGCGACGACGGCAGCCGTGTGGATGTTCAGCGGGTGGCTGTCACGGAGTGAGAGAGCGTTGGCGCAGGCCGAGATGGAGCAGGTGGTGAGGACTGGTAGGGCGGACCGGAGTGCGGCGGTGGAGGAGGACGAGGTCATTTAGAAAAAAAGAGAAGACCAAAAGCCCCGAGAGAGAGGAAAGCTTCAACAGCTGCTTGGTGGACACCCGGGTAGTGGTAGAGCCAGGGCAGGGGACCTCATCTCGTCCCTGTCATGGAACCGTGGTGTTTAATTGGCGAGGATGGGTGCTTTCCCCCTTGTTGTAGGGCATGGGGTGCCCCGGATCTCAGCTGGGAATCCGGTGATGTTATTCGCCCTACAATACAATACTTGTTTGTTTGTTAGTTTGGTTCTTGGGATCCACTTCTAGACAGGGGCAAGTGGTCTATACACTCGAATGCACGCGGTCTGATTGGTCAGATGAACACGCAATAGTCTATACTTTTGCTTAGTTATAGTTAATATGGGACAATGATAGGGGTCTAGAGCGCCACACACGTGCCATACTGTACCCATGGGAGTATAAAACTCCCTTTTAGGCTAAATTATAGGGTATTATAGTGCTTACCTGTGAATAAACCTCTCTAAAATGCGCTTAGAAGCTTTTTAACTGTATTAAAAGAATTGCGCTTCAAATAACGATTTTAGTACTAATTGAGTGCAATCTTTAAATACCCTTATTTAAATAGCTAATTGGGCAAATTATTTAAATTAGTTTGAATTAATTAGAAGTAATTAGAATTAATCGCTTAATTTACGAATTAAAAAGGCTAGCCTTTCTTCTTCTTAATAATAGATTCTCGTTTATTTATATATATACCCTCCTATACCCTCTTATACATTGTTTATTTATTTTATCCTAACTTTTTCTTATTTTATTTTTGTATCTGACTAATTAAATTACTTCAATAAGCCTACCCTGTTTATATTATAGTCTGTAAGCTTCTTTAGTTCGTTAATCAGGCTAATTGAGTAGTTAACATTAATTTAGCTAACCCTATCTCTTTTAGTAAGTACGACCCTTATTTTAATAAAGAGACAAAATTTAATAACTACGATTCTAGTGCTTTAACCTCTTCCTGTCTAATGATGATAATAATAGTGATAATAATTACGCTAGTCCTGTTAATAAAGTATTTTATAGATAAGTAGTCTAGAAGATTATTTTTAATCGTTTTAATATATTGCCTTACTTCTAGGATTAGCGCGGCTACTGTACTTTAGCAGTAGTAGAAGCGGCCGCCTTACTCTGCGATATTATTAATTTAATAGCCAATTCTGATAAGGAGAATAAACTTTTTATTCTTTAACTTCACCACTTAGGCCTTCGCCTTCGTTTTCTGGTTATACTTAGTAAATCTATCTTTCTTATTATTGTCATGGAATGCACTTGGGTGCCTCTTTCAGAATAACTATATAAGACCACTTGAGCAACCGAATTGCCAGCTTCGGTTACTTATATCCTTTTGCAGGAACATGGCCTGGTTAGTGTAGTGGTCTGCCACTGCCATGATAATTATACAAATCCTATACTAATAATAATTTAATTACCTTAGTATATCAGATTAGTATTCTAGTAGCGCTTAGTATTCTCAGCCTAATTGGTTTACCTTCTTACGATCGAATTAGATTGTTTTTATTTATTCCCGGCTTTGAAGGCCTTACGCCGCTGTTAATTGACTGCCTTCCTCCCTATGCCCCTCTTGCACTTATTATCAACATAAATAACCTTTCCTTTATACAGTATTATTTCAGCCTGGCCAAAAAGTTATTACTTACCTCTTATAAGGAGAGGATTATAGTTAAAACTGTAAAGGCACAGTATGGGTGAGTTCGAAGGCAAAGCTAAGATTCTATCTATGACAGAAGATTTTAGGTGAGGAGAAGAAAAGAAAGAGAACTAGGTATAAGCGTGCAGACCCGAATAAATACCCTGGTTGCACAAGTGACAGCGGGACCTACATATAGGTCACTAATAGCCAATCCTTTCACTCGCATCCCCTTTACCTGCATGACAAACACTGTACGTGCCAGGGTCCATTCTGTACTCAGTCTTGGCATGGCCAATTGAATGAAGTGCATCTTCTGGTCTGTGCTACTCTCAAAAACCTCCATGTACCTCATTCCGACAACCACCTCGTACATGGCACCCAGATCTAGTCTGCCAGCGCTGTCACAAAAAGTCTTCACTTTTACGCTAATTTTAATATACTTTAAATTATTCGATTATTTAACTTTATAGAAAGGTAAATATTGTATACTGTTATTATACGTACCTAATCCAGCTTTGGATTATATAGTTAGCTGCTAATTATACTATTTAAAGTTTACTAAGAAGTCACCATATTTTTACAAACTCTTTGAAAGTCTAAATACTTTCTATTGTAGTTAAAAGTCTGTAAAATTCTTTTGGTCTTAAAACTGTATAGAGCTCGCGTAATTTAAGCTGCTATATAATAAGCGGGCGCTAAGTGGATCTTTTAATTTTATAAATAGCTGTTAATATTTAAGAATTGCTAGGCTCGCCTACAATTTACGCCGTGCTAAGTTAAAATAATATCAGTTTAATGGGAGAGTGTGACGAATGGCAGTCTGATCTGCCTAAATAAGATAGCTAAAGGAAGTAACTATCAGGTGCAGTTTGGTGAAGCCAAAAGGTTCACAACAAGTATCGTTATACGTATCTCTGATGACAATGGTCTATTGACTACTATCGAGCTATCTCGCTAGCTAGGTTCTCTAGGTGCCTTCTTATATCTCTGCCATGGACTAGGACCTGAGTGTCCTTAGACTCTTGATGTTGTCCTGGCTCACCTAGAGAATCTGGCTCACCGTGTAGCCCTGGCTCAAGCGTGAGCCTAGCTCACGACGTGAGCCCTCATAGTCTATGAGCCCTCTAGTCTTTTGTCCTACTAGCTTCTATGGTTACACTGTCCTGCCTCTAGTGGCTTGGTTGACCCATGTCGCTCGCTTAAGTTTGTAACAGAGAGTTAGATTTAGTCTGATGAAATTTGGGTTAACGGTTTAGGTTTTAGGCGTAAATATATTATTATATTCCCAGAAGAAGATCCTAATAAAATAGTTTAAAACTGTTAGAGAGCTAATGGTTAGATATTCTAGGGTTGCTTCGCCAGCAGCGTTAAAAATCCTTGTGATAGGGTAACCTGGGTCCTTCCAAACATCATGATGCAATGTGTGCAAGTCGTAATATTAGAAGAGTAAGAAAGAAGATGTCCGAGGGAGAAAGGCGTGGCTGAAGGCCGCCCTGCGTGGGAATCCCTTTATAGGAATTTCCTTAGCCTGCCAGAGCCTCTGACAGGGGTAGGCATAGCCAGTGCTATACCCAGTCTAATCTAATCAATTGAACTAGTCATACACGTAATGCATGGGATGCAATAATCTCGCATCACCTTGCCTAATTTAAAATAAAAAATAGGGAAAGATTAATTCTACTAATTATTAAGAGTATATTTTACTATTACTTTACTCCTTCTAGCTCGCAAATTGCAATTATATAGTATAATAAAATAACATTCCTACTTATACCTTTCATGCAACAAAGGCGGTATTAAATAAGTTCTTTCCTATAAATAAGCAAATTACGTAGCTAATTTACTCACCTAATTTGAACCCTATTGAATACGTCTAGCTCTAAATAAAATGTTAAATTTGCAAGGGCGCTAGTATGGATAAGTTGAAGGCAAAGCTAAGATACTATCTATGATAGAAGATTTAAGGTGAGGAGAAGAAAAGAGGAGAGAACTAGATACATACGTGCAGACCCAAATAAATACCCTGGTTGCACAAGCGATAGCGGGATCCACTTGTGGGTCACTGTCCGCCAATCTTTTCACTCACATCCCATTTACCTGCATGACAAACTTGGGTAAACGCCTTCAATAGGCATGGCTCCCACTTTGGTAGGGTCTATGCGCTGAATCTCTATGTCACTCATTCCGACACCCTTTCCAAGTACGGCACTCCGTCCCCTATATGGCATGGCCGGACCGGTACTATCACATCATTGAGTGTAATTATCCTATTAGACTGATTGAGAATGCCCTCAAGATGGCTATTGATGAGGTATAGGTTACTTGCTTAGAATTTTATATGAAGAAGTTAGTATATTCGATGCCCAAGTGGTTGCGTTCTATTATCAGGGCAAATAGCGGATATATTGGCTATTAAATATCAATATTTTAAATTCCTGTTTTTATACGTTATTTTTCTTGTTTTCAATATCGATTAATATATAATAGTGTTTATAGTATATTAGTTTTACTTAGATTCGGCTTGAAATCAACAGATTCGATTAGCTTTACACCCCTATATTCTACCCCTGCTTTGTACCAAACTAACAAACATACCAGGGGTAGATTGTAGAGTCGCGGACCCAGTCGCCAAACAGCGTCTCCGCCAGGCCTCATGGTGGTGGTGTTGGTGATGTTGTGCTTGAAGATTCTAGACTTCTGTTTCCGCCGGCGACATGTACATCGACAACCTTGAAGAATGCATATAAAGATGGTTCAGTAAAGCGCGTGGTTTATGGTCGCACCGTGTATGGATATCCAGAAGAAAGGCGAAAGGCGAGTCTAAAAACAACAACAAGAGGTGGAGACCCGGTTTGTTTACCTGACTATCCAATGTTTCCGCGTTGAATTGCAGGACAATGCAGGAACTGGAGAAGCGTCCACTGTCTGCAAGGGTCCCGGCCAAAACCGAGACTGAAGAGCTGGGCCGACAGGAGGATGGGGAAGAAGCAGTTTATCAACGGAACGATGTTGAGGACGTGGAAGCTCAGGGATGGAGGTTGGTTTTCATTTCCCCCAAAGCTTCTCCTTTATGCGTCGTCAATGGGAAAGAACTGTGCACCTCCCGTCCACTGCAGTCTTTCCTCGTGTTACTGCAGGTGTGACGGGAAGCAACAGTTGCCAGCTGCAGGCGACTTGAGGACATGGGGGCAGACAGCTTTGGCGGCCCGTTGCCAAGTGTGCCCTGACCAGGCAACCTTGAACTTGGACGAAGCTCTTTCCTCTTCTTCATCTTCATCTTGTTGTCAGTTCTCAATCCACCAACAACAACATGAGCGTCCCGAAACAAACACCATCTCCGGCATGTGGCCCCAGCTGTGGCACCCACACATCTCCAGACGCCAATCATGATCTCGAACATTGAAGCGGAGAAGCGGATACCACATTGAGATGAGATTACGTACTTCAGCGCCTGTCAGGCACTCCCGCGCTGGTCAAAGCACTACGTATTGAATCGGACGAACTGTTCCAACGTTTCAAGTTTTGTTCTTTGACTACGGACATCTCGCATGAAACATGTGTGGAGTCGATTGATCAAGTCTGAAATCAACGCAACGAAGAAATATGCCGTCGTTCAACCACCTTGTGTCGGCTCGCGTGAAGAGGCTCTTCGACTCATCTTCGGCCCTATGCCAGTCTCAGACCTCCGATGAAGGCCTAGATCTTTGGGGCTAAAGCAGACAACAGGAACAGAGTATGCTGAGACCTCAACAGGATGGAACTATTGCCTTGCAACAGTTCCGATACCTTGTACGGAAGACAATTACCATTTCACGCCCATATTTATCTCGTCTATGTGGCAGGTACGGTTCGCGAAGCCTGCCAGCGCTGAGAACAATCCGAAATGATCAAACACAGCGTTCTAGTGAGGACGAGCTAAAATCCCAGCTGGTCTATTTAACAACTATTCGCAAACACCAGCCAGTCTTGGAGGGAAAATCATGCAAACAAACACTTTCAGCATCAAACTCAGCTCCCCGTCGACCAACCCACCGCTACCGCGCCTGGCCAACGCTTCCGACTTTTGGTTTCTTCATACGTTCCGAAGCCGGCCGCCCCGTTGTCGAGAACTTGTATGGTACAAACAAGGTTATCCTGTCCTGCCAGTCTGCCTATAGAGGAGTCCTGTCGGACGGGTTCCATAACCAAAATCAACAGCTCCACCATATAATCCCTTGTCCTGACCACAGTTTTCAACAAATAACAGCCCGATTAGCTCAGCTGGTTAGAGCGTCGTACTAATATCAGAATTCTGATATCAAGTCAATGCGAAGGTCAACAGTTCAATCCTGTTATTGGGCATATCTTTTTCCAGTTTCTTTTTTCGTTTTCATCATGATGAAGCTCTCGTCTTGATATACTTTTTTCTGCATTTTTTTTCTTTTCCTTTTTTTCCCCTTCGGATACCCGTGCCTACCAGACTTCGAATTGGAAGACCATCATAGAACTGGCAAATATTAGGAGTCCGCTCCCATCGCGCGGCACGAGGACATCGACTTATTGACCGGAATCACACCATGCTCATTGGATCGTCTTTTCGTGGGTCCAGCTGGGACTGAGATCTTCACTTTGATCGAACATAATCACTAGCGACCGAATATCTACTGTTGGTGTAGAGCTGGAAGGAAAGCCGGTCTGCTCCCACTATTGTGATGCCTGTCACCTAACAACGGCACTACTTGGAGGAAACAGAGGGCAGGACTCCGTCAAACCAAGCTGGCTAGCTGAACTACACTGTCAGATTCTGCCATAAAGCGCAAAAGGTCATATCAGCACTAGAGAGATTCCAAAATCCCGCGCAGTGCTAACTAAGTATTACCACACCCTCTCTAGCCTTTCCTTGGTCCAGAAAGAGCAGTGGTGGGTAGCACAAAGGGTGAGGCTGGCGCTGTCGGCTGGTCTACTAGGAAAACCGAGGAGCTGAGAGCCTTAGACTCTTATACAAGCATATTCCGGCGAATTGGAGGTCGATGATGTTAATGGAGGCTTAGATTGGGGCAGCAATTCAGCCACGCCCTTCCGGGTTACAGCCCTGCCCTCCAGCCGGTCTCCTGGATCTCATCTGAGCAGCGAGACATAAGGACCGCGCAGCAGCTCATCGGAGGGAAACACAAGTGCCTCGCAGACGTTTGGGACTTCGCCTGGAGCGCCATTGTCCTATCATGGTTGGCCTTCTTCTTGATCGGTTTAGCATGATATAAATGCTTTAACCCTCCCCGGATTGCCAAAGGATGTTGTCCATCTTGATTCTTTCGAAACTCGCTCTTTTTCATCCCCGCGTTCTGGCCGCTTTGGTGCCTACGGCATCCAGTTTCCTGCAAGACATCGGTCGAAATGAACCATACGAATCAAGGAGTACTGACCACTGGTGTTGGATGTTCCAACCGGGGAGATGGACCATATTCCACTGTAATCAGAGAGCGCGAGTGTGCCCAGTGTCGGCTTTAGAGACGTTTCCCCAGGACTTCAAGTATCTACCTCACCTACAGAGCATCGGCATCTGTTCAGCGACATCCTAGGAGGAAGAGGATGGATGGAGCAGGCAATTCAGGAAGGAGCAGGGGATGAGAATAAAGGCCCCATGCCTCCGCTCTCGAGCACCTTGCATCAGAAATCAGTGGGTTTGAAAGCAAAGCTTCGGATACATTGTCATGACACTCTGCAATCGCATCCGAATGAGTGATAGCTTACCTAACTAAGCCCTTCTCCGGGGACAAGAAATTCGATCTCCCGGAACCACTCACGTCCACACGGGACGTGGTATGTCTACAATGCAATGGTGCAAGTAAGCATACACGACAGGACTCATTCAAACACATTGCCAATAACCAGAGGATCTAAAGCGGGGTCAAGGCTACCGAAACCGTTACTCCCTGTGATGGTATGTCTTTAGATTACGGTTGCTTATGTCGTCCTGCAGAGCCAAGGGTCTGAAGGATTCCATAGGATTAACGTAAAGTCTTCGATACCAACGCCGAAGTTTTCGGGTATCAGAGTGACCTCAACGGGATGTTTTCATTGGCTGTCTCGACCATGGGGGTCATGTACCTATTCATGCTATGGTCTGATACCTCTGAAGTACTTCTCCTTCCATGGCGAGCAGATCAAGTCAATCTCATTGGCTGGTGAACAAGATACGGTAGGCGTGGGAGGGTCGCACCACCAGATCCTTCGATGCCACAATACTCGTAACGGTTAAGATTATACTGGACCAATGGTGGCAAGATCCCCCACGGTAAGACCGAAGCATGTCATCACGGGTAACGAGGCTCGGATTTGGTCTCCATGGGGGATCAGTCCGTACCCAAACTTGCCGAAAGCGTCACCCAGAAGTTTCGACACTCACATTTTCCATGATGGATAGATACTTTACTTTTACTCATCTGCTATCTCGAGGCACGGATCGATCCCGCGTTCATATGAGCCGAAACCAAGAGCCGGGAGTGTTCAAGGCTTACAGAATGGCATTTTGAATTTCGCATCTACCCCATCGGATTGATCGCATCTACCCCCTCGGATTGATTTCCCAGGCCTACCTACCATGGTTGCATGGCTCATATGCTCAATGGGAGAACAGCATTTACCAAGCCACATCATTCACCGTAGGATCCGGTTAGTAAAGAAAACGACTTCCCCCTGACGGCTGTGAGATCGCCAGTACCTTACATCCCCCCAAGTGCGAAGCTGACATCTTTCGACAACGGTTCGCACTAACAAAAGGTCTCCACAAATCAGAACTCACAAACATACCGTACCTATGTGCCTGCCTGGTGTTGGACCCCTTATCACGGGCCAGAGAACTGAGCACAAGACCCCTACTCTGCAATGGTCTAACTAGTATGGTAGTAGGCTTAACTGACATCTCAACATTACGGATCTGACATACCCGCAACGGGTAAATCTTCAACGATAGCCTTATGCGGGACGCCACCTCTCCCTATTTGAGAGGGTAGGAGGGCCAAAGTCCCGTCCCCCACTCCCCATTTACCTCCTGGTTCTGGAAAGAAACGGGTACTATCTTGTCGGAGATAAGGAGGCAGTCTTCGGCTCCTTACCTTCTTTTGGGTATGCTCTATCAAACTGGAATCTGGCACGAGAAGCTAAGCACCACTCATGAGCTGCGGGCTTCTTCCATCCGCTGGTTTCTTGCTTCCGTTCTCTGTATAGCCAAGTTCTCATGTTCATGGAGTTATGATCCAAGCGGATTACCCTTCGCCTATTCACGCTCTTCAAGCTACTGGAGATCAGCTGCTCCGTTAGGGTTCAACGACATAAACCAGTGGGTTCTGCGTTAGTCCTGCCACTGTTCACTGATCAATGTGGGAATCGGTCTCTCTTTGGCCGTCTTACCCTGTTTTCGTTTTGACCCCGGTCGATTTGAAGTCAGAATCCTTCACCTTAGCCCAATCACAAGCTTTGCTTCCCCCATACCCTTCCTTTCCTGGTTACAAAAGTACTAAGCAAAAGTACTACCTCCAGACACACCTTTCCCAACTTTGCATACTCTTATCTCACCCAGAGGCGTCGTGTTCCCCTCTTCTTTCCCTTCATGGCAGCCAAGAAGGTACAATCCTCCCTTTACCCGCGCGCCAAAGCCGTGAAAAGCTTAGTATGAAGGGTGTTCCCGTTACCGAACCGATTGCCGTCTTTCAGTAGATGGTCCTGGACGTTCCTCATACGGAGCACATGTCAACACAGCCGTTAGTACCATACTATCCCTCAAGCGGGCTGAGCATGTCTCCCGATGGCCCTACCGAAGGTACTGGGCCCCTTCTCTACATTCCCTTTAGGTTTCGGGTTGTTAGCCCGGATGGTACTTTTGCTTCCCCATAGGAATCTGCTCAAGGAGCTCACTGTACCAAAGAAACATGGTGCCACAAAGGGATCGATGTTGTGATCCTGAATAGTTTACGGGAGTTCACTTCGGTATTCCAAATCCATCTTGATCGTCAAAGACTCAATTCGATTTATACATCCATCCGGCTTCTTTCAAACCTCAATGCTGGGTTCTTGTTCTGTGTGTTTACCATACCACGTCAACAAGCTCAAGGTTTCAGGTATCCTCTTCGGCTTCGAGACCACCATCGACCCGTTTCAACAAGAAAGGATCACACTAGCACTGTGTTCACTGAGACCCCATCCTCAAAAGGTCTATCACGCCGAAGCCAATCAACTTCCCCAGAAAACCCTTACCTAGGCAACACCGACACAAGCTCTATAACAAAGGGTCTCTGTCACTCAACTGGACTCTATCCATACCACACAAAGGTACCACCAGCACCACCACACTCATACACATACCTCAAGATGGGTCCGAGCAGAGATGCCTGTGACCGGTGTCATACCATGAAAACCCGGTGTCAACGAACTCCACAAACTCGGGAATGTGTACGATGCAACAGACTCGGAATCTCGTGTACTTACTCGCCTCCGGGCCGGACCGGTCGCCCACTGGGTGCTCGCAAGGGGAGCTCGGAGAAGGGCAAGAAGGAAGCGGCCGCGAAGAGCAGTGAGTCGCCCGTTTCCTGAACTTCCCAAGGGTAATCTTATTAACGTTGCCATACAGGAAAAGGACGGATCCCACCAATGGTGAAAACGCACATGTCTGCGTCAATGGGAATGCCAACGCCAGCACTCAATCACAGTCTGCCGATGATGCCCGACGGGAACTCAGGGGTAAACCCGACTCTCCTCGGCGACTTCGACCTGTTTTCCGCCTCTGCTTACCAAGCCGAACTCGACTACCTTTCCTTCCCCTTCATGGACTCGTTTCTCGCTGAAAGCTCGGGTGACCTCACCTTCGCACTTGCGAGCGCCATGGACTCGCACCCACCTCACTCCTCTGGATCATCCAGCCCTTCTGGCTCATCCATGCACTCCCCGGTGACACCACAACAACAGTCCTTCCATCACTCTTCCAGCCATGATCACCGCGCCTGGAGCATGAACAGCACCGACTCCTCGTCTGACCTGGACTCGCCATTTCCTCTTTTTACCGAAAACATATTCTCCCCATCCTTTATTCCCAAGCCGCCCCGAAACCAATCTTTCCCCTCAGACGAGGAGCGCAGCTGCGACGGCGATGGAGACATCCTTGTCCGTCTTCTGGACCTGCAAACCCGCATATCCAACCTCGTCAAGCATCTCCACGGAGGCCGTGGCTCGTCAAACGGCTGCAAAGATATCCTTAGCGCAGGCAAATCGCTCATCAGCCTGCTCGACAGCGTTGCCGCTCCCTCTAGGTTCTTCTCCGCCTCATCTTCCTCGCCATTTTCAAACAGCAGCATGTCCGAGCCAGCTAGTCCCATGTCCTCTGGCAGCTCCAGGTCTACCTCCTCCTCCTCCTCAGCTTCCTCGCCATCTTCCGGAAACACAATGCCTGACAACGTCCTCGTCCTCTCCCTCTCCAGCTGCTACGCAACACTGCTGCACGCCTATGAGCTACTCGTCGACTCTCTGCATCAGAGTCACAGCCACAGCCAGAAATTTGTCTCAAACACACACACACCGCTGCTGAGTCCTGCTTCGTCCGTCTCTTCAGTCTCATCGGAAGAGCAACAGTCTTATTTCTTCGGCAATGGGATGAGACATCAGACACAAGCACAAGCACAATCACTGGACGGTAACGATGCCCACCTCCATGCTATGGCGCAGATGGTTCAAAAGCTTAAACATGCGTTGCAACGGTGTATGGTGAGGATGGGCCAGGGAAGTGGAAGCCACGGAGCGCTCGGTGCAAAGAAGAAGCAGGATACTATGAATATGCATTCGGGTTTGGAGAGCTGCAACGCGAGTGCGAGTGATGACTTGCTGATGGGCCTTTCAAGGCCGGCGTTGCTGGAGATGGGATGGGGCGAGGAGGGGTTGTGGCAGCAGGGGATGAACTGGTGATGATCTTGTAAAGTGGAACTTCTTGCCGTGTTTCTTTCTTGTTGTTCCCCAGTGTCACACTCTTGCGTTTATCTCTTAGACGGATTTTCGGTGGTGTCATATTTCTTTGAAAAGGGAAGCATTGGGATGGCGTTTGGGCAGCTTGTTCCTTTTAAGAGGGTTTATAGAAGGTTTGTTCACGTGGGAATAGGAATGCACATAAGGATCATAAAGATAAAGAAATCACGGTATTCTAAGCTTATTTACGGAAGAAGCTCGTTCACGGAGGACTAAGCTTTGAATTACATGGCGTTAAACAGCTCAGTTCGAGCAATGGTTGACACCAGACCAGGTCCTACCCCCAATCTGCTCTAGTGGAGAAAAATACCTGCTTCGTGGTCAACATGGATAACTCCCATATATCGCGTTCATATATACGTACGATGTACCAATGACAGTTACAGCCGAACATGATGCGACAACTATCCTAGACCTAGTTACGTTGTCTTGATGGTGTTTTGAGCCATGAACAAACTTACCGATAGTGCACTCCACCATATAAGCACTACGCTTTGACCCCCTTTCATCTGAAATAACACAAGCCCGCATGGCTCAGTGGTAGAGCGCATCACTAGTAATGATGAGGTCGTCAGTTCGATTCTGGCTGTGGGCATTAACTTGTTCTTTTTGCCTTTTCGGACTTTTGCACACCACCATGAATTATCCTTCTTTTTTTGTCTCATTTGATGCTTGTAGCTCCGGTTTCCTTTTTCTCATTTATTTTGGGGCTGACGGTTTGTTCTTATTGTCGGTGTCAATTTGTGCGTTCACTTCGAGCCAGTTAACGACGATGTTTATCATGATGATTATTGATTCTTCTATCGGTCTTCTATTCTAGTCTATCAGTTCTAGCTCTATATACGTCCACTGAACAGATGTATGCATAGGAAAAGGACGCATTGACTTGGGAAAGGAAGACACACAAACGTATAAGTTGAACAGAAAAACGAAACAAATGAGATCGTAACGGCCATAACAAGGGAGAAGAAAAAACGAAAACAAGATGAAGAAAGTCGAATGAAAGCCCATGCAACCACGAGACTCCAAAACTCCATGTCCAAAAACCCTTCTAATGCACCAACCACCCCTACACCATATTCCCTTGTCAAGCCGGCAACATTGACCAACCCTTCTTGTCCAGCCGCTGCTATCATGGACAAATCTCCAGCTTTGGAGACTATGCAAGCCGGTCCAAGACCTCCGCGTATCCAACACTCTCACCTCATCATCGACTCCAACACACTCCCCGCCTTAATCTCCATCTCCTCAAACTCCGCCTCATCCGTACTCTGGATAGTAACCGCCCCACCCGCGCCAATCCTCCACACCTCTTGTTCCTCCAACTTATTCCTTACCAACGTCCTAATAACCACCGAAAAGTCTCCAGCACCACCAACATCCATATACCCCAACACGCCCGCATAGACACCCCTCGGCCGCTTCTCCAAATCAACCAAGATCTCGCACGACCGCTTCTTCGGCGCGCCCGTCATCGAACCCGGAGGCAGCGAATTCTTGAGGACATGCAGTCCCCTCGGCGCGCCGGGTAGTTCCGCGGGGGGCAGCTGACCCTCGATGACGGACACGAGCTGGTACACTTTTTCGTACTCCTCCATGACCATCAGCTTGGACACCCAGGTATTGTCGGCGCCGACGACGCCCGACAGGTCGTGGCGGATGAGGTCGACGATCATCAGGTTCTCGGCGCGCTCCTTGCTGCTGTTGAGGATCTCGCTGGCGATGGAGTGGGTCATGCCGGGTCCCTTTTTCACGGTGCCTTTGATGGGCCGGAACTGGCAGTGGCCGCCGCGCGACCAAGACAAAAAGCGCTCGGGGCTGGTGCTGACTATGGATACGTCAGGAAGGTTGAGGTAGACGCCGTGGGGGGCTGGGTTGTTGCGGCGCATTTTTTTGTAGAGGGACCAGGCGTCGAGGGGTGAGTTGTCTTTGTCGGAGGATGGGTCCGAGGGGATGACGATGGAGCTTTCGTCTGTCAGGCAGAGCTCGTAGGAGTCGCCGGATCGGAGATGGTCTTGGCAATCTCGGACTTGTGCGCGGTAGGAATCGCCCGTTGGGCGTGTGATGGTGGAGCGGGCGAGCGTGTCCTCGAGGTGACGAGACTCTGCAATGGACGCGGGTGATAGACCCTCAGATTTGCTGGAGGCAGCAGAAACGGAGTCGATGAGGCTACCGACGCGGAGGATCCAGGTCCAATCATTGGGCAGAAGGGATTGGACGTAGATCTGGTTGGTATGGTGATCGATAACGATGCTACGGTGGATGAAGGCAAAGTTGATGTCGGGGATAGCTGAGCCGTTGGTTGGCTTTTCGGGAAGCTTGACGTCGATGGTTTCAAGGCCGGCCTCGTACGAGATGTACCCCATGAAACCGCCCCAGAAGGGGCTGTCGGCGGGCAGGTGACCGGCAATGAACCTGTCCATATCCGAGCGGAGCTTGGACCGGTCGATCTCCTGGTTCTGGGGGTAATAGAGATCGAGAGCCTCCTGGAAGAGAGGCCAGCAATCATCGATCGAATCGATGTTCTTGGAGTAATTGCCATACTTGAGCGTGCGGTCGTAGGAACTGTAGGTGACGTTTGTGGTTTTACCGGGAACGACGAGTCCAAGAATATCGAAGCGACCCATGTTGTGTCCTTGCGAGTCTAGAAGGATGACCTCGTCATCTCGGTGACCGAGCTTCTCTAGAAGAACCGTGGGGGTTACACCCTGAGCCGGGTATTTGGCCCAGCGGAGGAAGATGCCATCACGGCCGGCAGCCGAGCGTAGTTCTTGGGCGAGGTGAGACGCCTTTAGATGATGGGACTGAATAGGCGCGTCGACGAAGAGGCGCGAGAAGGAGCTGGCAAGATAACGACCAGTGAGCTCTCCGGTCTTGACCCGGCCGTTGTTGGCCGACCACCGAAGGGCATGCTTCCACCAGTTCACGAGCAAGTCCTTGCCGGCTTCTGAGGTGCAAATGGATTCGGGATGGAACTGGCACCCCCAGAACGGCTTGGTGACATGGCGCACAGCCATCAAGACGGGACCGTTATTGTCATCACTGAGATCCCAAGCGAGAGGCAACAGATCAGGGCATACATCGTTTGGTTGCCAGAAGTGCGTCGCGAGAGCTCCCGTCAGCTCGAGATCAGCATGAAGCGAGTGATATTGGGTGCAGTCGAGATCGCCGAGCCCCTTGAGAATATCGGTACCCTGGTGCGTAGATCGGCTGACAATGCCATGGCGGGGGCTCTTGAGTTTCTTGACATTGGCACCATGGTTGAGGCACAGAGACTGGAAGCCGAGGCAGATGCCGAAGATGGGAAGGAGTTCTGAGTCACTGAGAGCCCAGAGCTTGTTGATGAAGCCAACATCTTGGGGGTTTCCAGGATGACCGGGTCCGGGCCCGATGACAACGCCATCTACGGCCCGAAGTAGTGAGTGAAGAACCCTGTCAGCCTGCTTGTCATCGATGCGAACCATGATGACATTTGCGCCTAGACGTTCCTCGAGAAGACCAATGATGTTGTTTGTAAAGGAGTCGAAACAGTCGACATAGAGGATCGAGAGTTGCTCATCGAGCGGCGTGGTTCTTGTTACTGAGCCCATGATGATTGTGGTATGTGAAGAACGTGTGAGGTGGAAGTCAAAACGAAGCCGAGAAGAAGAGCCGGGCAAGGCGACTGATATATTGGCGAGATACAAAGTGGGGCCTGTGTGACTTAGAATGGAGTATTTCGAGAATGTGTCTTGCGTTGTCGGCGTACCCTGTGGAGTTGTCTTGTGTTTGAAGCTGTTGAGACTGTCGAGAAAAACTCAGAGTTGGTGGCAGAATCCGAGTATAAATGGACGTTGAACAACGTCAAAACCATGTCCAGAATACCGAAAATATCAGCCGACTGAAGCCATCAACAAACTATTCACAATGATATCGCATCCTTCCATATCCATCAATGCAAGATCGTCCGTGTAGGAAAATGTAGACTCGGCGACTTGCCGTTTCTCTTCCGTCAAATATGTCGCTTATTTGGCTACACTCGACTAGAGACTGACTCGGGCGAGCTTGATAGAGAAGTGGTGCATAGTACTGAAATCGGTACCTTAGTCCGGTACCGACACGCTCGATTTGCATACTAGGAGCATACATGGCGAAGTGAAACGGCGTCGACCGGAGATGAAAGGGCGGAACGGAGAAGGAAGAAAAACTACATGACTACTTTCCTACTACATGTTAGATGGTAGGTTCAACTTTACACAACAGTAGATGGTTGAGTGAAAGGTACTTACCGCAACGGGTCGGAAATAAGACACCTCATGAAGAATGGGAAACTCGGCCAGAGTCAGATGGGAATCTTACGACAGCGGATAGCGGTATCCTAGCATGGCGACAATCATCTGCGAGTTTATTACAGCCTCTGTCAAGACGAAACAGCATGCACCTGTCTACATCCGCTCATGTCCGCGATCCTATCAGACAATGGTGTATGGCGTATGGTACCGGACTGCGTTTCCGGTGTAGTGACAACAAGATCACTGAGTGGTTGAAGCAACGATTGCTTGCAGGTGAGAATCAAGTATCGTTTGCTCGTTAGACCAAGGTGGTATCGTAGTAGAAGCTTTCTGGAACAAGTGGGATAGAAGTGAAGTCAAAGCGATGCTTTGTGTAGCACCCGGCGGCTTTTGCGGGGTTTCGCGGAGGATTTTGAAGATCACTTACCCATGCACCCCTGCTGTGTGACGGTGCGGCTGTCATCACCACTCTTTTTAAGTCACAACCTATTGTAAGTTGACATATGCGTCGTTACAACGCGATGGTGTGTATGTTCCTCTCTCATGTCTTCCTGCCTCTGACCCATCTTTACCAATCGAGCTTCGAACCCTGGCCGAGGGGAAACCGACTGGAAGGATCGCCGCGCAGGTATGAGGATGATCTTGGGCCTATGGTAACCTTAACTCTCTGCCGCGTTTTGGAGACGAGAATAAGCAGCCGTTGGTAACTTTGCGGTCTTGATGACTTGCAGGAAAGCGTTGCGCCAAAACGGGAACCGTCGCCGTAACCCACTGCCACTGTAGAATACTGTTCAGTTAATCGATCCTTCCGGTACTCCATGTCGGCAAAACTGTGAAATGGCTGCAGCCCATCTCGTATACAGCCGGTATCATGCTCTTCTAGGTGTCAGAGGTCGAGGATTGGCGCTCTTGTCAACAGTATCGGTGAACTCCAAATGACATCCCGTTCTAAACCCGAAAGCACACTCATATTGTATTATACTGCTCTTTACCTGCATGAGTTTTATTCTTTTTTCCCTGCCCAAGGGGGTAGTTATTCATGCGAGATACTTGTTAGGATCGTCCGGAAGGGGGTAGGACTATACAGCTGCGAAGCCCTTGTGTAAACGGCTTAATCTGGGTACCGCGCCGCAAGGGTTGTCCTTTTAGGATGGGGCCTTGCGGCCCGTGATCGTGAATGCGGGCTAACGGCAGCTTTGGACCTCACACATAGAAGCTTTGAGGGTCTTTGTTACTGCTTTGATTGGCAGGACATGTGCCACAGTTTTAAGGGTCCATCTCAGACCTCATCGAATCGAACCCAGACTACACAGCGGTCAGCGACATAGACTTCATATTTGACCGCTGTTCAGTGGTAGAGTGGCACATCGCTTCATGGGTAGTACGGCAATGGCTGGGGCTCAGTCGATGCCGTATGTCGGGGACTTTTGCCATGGGTACCTTAGATAAGGTAACTTTTCCATATCGTGAGAGCGGATTCTGAATATCCCTGTACCGAACCTTGCTGTCCTCGATGCATTTTCGATCCTGGATGGAGCCTCTTTGGTACGGGAATAGAAGCTGTACCAGAAATCGTTGATAGTTCCCCCGGCTGACTTGCGAAAACTCTTGGCACACAATCTTGCGTACTTTTGTGTTTTGGGCAGTAGAGTTACTCTTGGATGTAGTTGATTGTGCGATTTGCTCTGGTATGCTCTGGTAAGTAGCTTACTACTGAGACCGAGAGGGTCGAATGGCTGAAATGATGTAGACTACTGTCAGACAGCAAGTGACTTCTCACAACAACGATGTGATCGAGATCGTACGAGAACGTATGGCAGTAGGACCCGTCTCCACATAGTTCAGGGGTGAAGTAAACAAAAAACATAGCAACCGCCGATGCTCTGGTCCCACAAGTTGTAAGAGCAGGAACGACTAGCACAACCTGCAGCTATGCCCATAGTTAGCTACTCGGAGACTTGTCTTGCCCAGATGCGACGGTAATAGGTATCGGTATGTGCCGTGCTAGTTGACAACATGCCGAGCCGGCACCCGAACCGTGAACAATCGTGGTCGACGGTGGGTTAGGGGAGTCGCAGATAATCTTCGCCTGGTGATAGTGTGGAGGAGGCGCGGCAATGCCCTCTTCCGTCTTCAGCCCCATGTTGGGACGGCAAGCTCTGACGAGAGTACGTAGTAGCCCGTGTTCGAGGAGCCTTCTTCCCGGCTTCCATTGCCGCGACACTGTCCGCGTACCATAAGCTAAGTTTTGGATCCAGCTCGTGGCACATCGCCATGGGTAGGGCTATGCAGGCAGCGCGGCAGCTGTGAGCGGGAAGAAGGTCTGTGGCTTCAGATCCGAATTGTGTGGCGGCTCGTAAGATCGGGATTGGGTGTCTTAGGGGTGCACCGGAAAACCCCCCTGATGATCCTCCTAGTAGCCCTGCCAAGGCTTGCTTACCCGAAGTCTTACATGGCGATAACGTCGTGACCTCCGCCATTTCTGGACCCTGCAAGCAAAGAGTCAATTTGGGGGCTGAGTGT
Organism: Neurospora pannonica FGSC 7221; assembly: GCA_009805235.1. Lineage (NCBI taxonomy): Eukaryota > Fungi > Ascomycota > Sordariomycetes > Sordariales > Sordariaceae > Neurospora > Neurospora pannonica. The sequence goes on from RANY01000031.1 coordinate 54,280, forward strand.
TTGAGGTACGTACCTAATACCGTTTCGTGACATGCTCCGAGTGAAATATGCCTCCTTCGCCGCGTACCATGCGAGGACGTTGTTTCTGGTTTCGGCTACCATTTCCGGTAGATGTGAGTGGAAAGCCACAACCACTGATCAGCCGAACCGATTACCGACTGGTCAGGGGTAGGTAGGTAACCGTCCGGGAAGAGCCGCACTCGCTCGCGCTTTTGCTTCGAGAAGTTAAAGCGTCCCTGACTCCCAGTATTTTCCCCATTTGCTTCCCATTCCCGAGTTAGAGTAACCGTAAGGTTGATGTGTATTTGATATGTATGAAAGGGGTTGTGTCCAGGACGAGAACAAGTGCGTGACTGCTTCTCAAGTTGGTGGTCTATCGTCCTGCGTTGCTAATAGGCGGTGTCGTGTAGAGCGGCTGGCAGAGCATGTGTTCGATCCTCGAGAAGTCATGTTGTCGTGTCACCAAATCCCTAGGCGACTTTCTGGACGCATGACTGTGTTGATAGAGAGCAAAGTAAGGCCGATATGGCAATGGGCATTGGAGAGAGGGAGAGGAATGGTTTTTATAGCCACGGCATTTCACCTGCTATGTCTCATGGGCACAAGACTGGTGGACAATCTGATGTTTGATGAGACCCTTTCTCGACCACCACTGCTCATCGATGGCAATCTCCTTCAGGTCATGTGGTTGGGGATGTCGAAAACTCGCCGAGTCACGGTACACTGGCCCGCGCAGAGAACTATTGTAGCTTCATCAAGGAGACGGGATTCGAAACCGGCTCGTTCAAATGTTGTGAGGTCATTCCCCTCTAGGCAATGATCCGTTGAGCATGGGACTGCTGGCGTCGACATGTTGATGACTTCCAGAAGTACCGAAAGAGAAGCCGGACCGTACGAGATTCATTGTCGTATCGTGCCTCCCTCATCTTCGTTTCTCGGTATGGTGGACCTTGGGCCTGAAGATGCCAATATCTATCGGCGCTAATGTTGTAGAGCAATACTGAGCTCGCTGGGCCGCAAAGTTCAAGGCTCATCAACCTGCCAGAGCTCGTCATGAGCCCAACCATGTACAGCCCAAGAGTGACTGGATGGAAGCAACAAAATGCTGGTGGCAGAATCCCATCCTAGGAAGAAGCAATTCAATGTGTCAGTAAGTGTTGATATGACTCTTCACGACTGACCTCCAGTGACTTGTATGAATTACCATTGTGCTTGTGAAGGTCGCTGATCCTTCTAGAATATCGGATATGCCCAACACCTTCAGTCCAGCCTTGGGTAGAGACGAAAAACGGCCCAAGGTGAATAAGGCATTGGTTGACTCAACGACTGCCGACCAGCAAGCCATGTGTCAGGCCACGCTGCTGAGGTGTGTTGGTGATCGGGATGACTGAGATGCGATTTTTGGCGGATGGAATGTTGGGCTTCGGCAAAGTTTCTCTTCTTTCCGTGTAGGGCCTTCAGGGCATTCCAGTTGAAGATTCCGAGTCGCTCGAGTCACTGCATCGCCTTTGTTTCACCATGCGCGCGAAGACTGCAGTGTTGGCCGAATGATGTAGCCGCGGTAGATGAGCTTCGCGCTGCCGCTCAATCCGATTTGTTTCTCTCGTCGATGACAACAAACGGTCAAGGGAATTGACGACGAGATGTGTTGTCATTGAACATGTCGATTCCGGGGAAGTGGGAAGAGGGACGATTGGATGGCAGACGCTTTGGGACGTGACATCAGCGAGCGTTTCGGTGCCTGAATTCGCTGGGGAGATCGCTGGAAAATCCAGTAACGGGGAAGGTGAGGCCTCTTGGGGTCGCAACCCAACTGGGGCGCTCCTGTTTGGTGATGAATGGGTGTGGACCCTGAACTGCTCAGTCTCGCCAGTGCTGAGGTGCCCTGAACACAGGCTGTGAGGCGGTGCTCCATCAGCTGAATGGGCGGTTCGGGTCAACCGCCTGCAAACTTCCACTGCCTCTAGCGAATAACCGCCAGCCCCCAGTCTCTTCACTGCCAACGATGCGGGTCGCGATGGATCAAGCTGGGCGTTGTTGCAAGGGTCTTGTAATCCCGTCAATCTGGGGGCTGGGGATGGGGTCACAAGAAGGTTAATATTCTTTTTCTCTTCCTTCTCCCTGCCCTTTCCTCTTCATCAATATCTTCATCATTATCCGTCTTGTCCCTCGACACCGATCCCGTCTCAAGCGGACAGACACAGACACAATCCCTTTGTTCGCGAGACTCATCCTTGATCCTCGACAACGAACTCCGCTACGGGCTGCGCCTAGCCGACCACCTCAACCATGCCCATCTTCACAAACACCCCCGAGGCCAGGCTTGGCAGAGCCGACTCCAAAAACCCATCAACAACATGTCGCGGAATCACGTCTGCCGGCCGGCCCTGCAGACGCCCCAACACTCTCCCTCAGGGTGGAAAAGTAAAAGTTACCGATCCGAGCGATGAGCGCCTCTACTGCCACCAGCACAAGGACCAGGCTGGCCTGGCTGCCCACTCGGCTCCTGGGCCCGTCCGACCAGCCCATGCCGCCATCGCCGAGGAGCGCTCCAGTCTCGACACCTTGGCCGAGCGTCTGGGTTTGATGAAGACCAATTCGGCCCAAGTACGGCCATCTGCGCAATACCAAAGACCTCCACGACCGGCACAGCAAAAGAAGAGCTCCTCGCTTTGGTGCTGCTGTTTCAGCATCCCCCTAGACCTCGAGCTCGAGGAACAAGCTCCGCCGCCGCGACCACAGCCCAAGCCCGTACAGCACCATGGATCTTCGAAGCCCTCCCACTTGGCGCCCCCATCAGGTGTCTCTCCGCGACCGAGCTCGTCAAGCCAACGCCCCGCCCCCGGCTCCGGCGTTTCCCAGACGGCGCAGTTCATGTCCCTGATCCCGCACTCCGCCTCCCCCGAGACAGCCTCCTTGTTAATGAAGGAACTCGCCAAGGGCTTCTCCTCGGGCGACGAGGCCGGCTACATCTACATCTTCTGGCTCACGCCCGAAACCGACCCGGCGACACCGCCGCACGAGGCCGCCAAGGCTTTACTCACCACCAACCCCCGATCGCGATCGACCTCCCGCGGGCGGGCGGCCAGCGACGCACTGGATCGGTACGCCACTTCTTACGATGATGAACCCCGCAGCCGTGGCAGGGGCGGCGCTGGCGGTGCCGGCGGCAGCGAGAAGAAGAATAAGAAGATCCTTCTCAAGATCGGCCGCGCCAACAACGTGCAGCGCCGTCTGAACGAGTGGCAGCGCCAGTGCGGATACAACATTTCGTTGATTAGATATTACCCCTATGTTTCGTCGTCCAGCACCAGCGACGTGATGCGCAAGATGCCACACAGCCACAAGGTCGAGAGGCTCATCCATATCGAGCTCCAGGGGCGCGGGCTGAGGGTTATGGACCGCGGCAAGTGCGCATCGTGCGGGAAGGAGCATAAGGAGTGGTTCGAGGTGGATAACACGAGGGCGGCGGTGGCGGATATTGATGAGGTCGTGAGGAGGTGGTCGGACTGGGATGAGACTCAGGCTTAGACGATGGATGGGCGATGGGTGATGGTTGGTTTTCAGGCTTTCTTTTCTTGGATGAGCGACGAAGTTGGGTTTTTGATATATGATCGGCATATAACATGACACGACACGACACGACACGACACGGCACGGCATGGCATTTGGCGTTACGATGGATATTTTTGTTGGTTTAGATTTCGGTTACGTTTCAACCATCTGTAGGCGGGAAAGTTTGCGTGTGTGTTCACATCTTCCTTTAGCTGCCGAGTCTTTTTTGTGATCAATGTCTTGTGTTCTACCTGAGAACTTCTTTGAGCAACGCCGAACCGATGCACCCACAAGGTATGATAAGAAACCTAACCAGCCAACTCCCCCATGAAACTCCCCCATGAAACTCCCAACATACTAACACCCTTAACTCAGATCCCATCCCAAAACGCCTCAAGTCCCATGCTCATATATCCCCTTCAATAAAATCAGCAATTATACCCCACAATCCCATCACCAAGCACCACCCCTCCCCTCATCATCGACACCCTCCTCCCAATGATGCCGTCCTGTCCAACGCTGATAGACAGGTTCTCCTTCAGAGCGCACATCCGACAGGTCTTCTCGTCTAGGGTGAACTGTTTTAGCAGCCCGCATTCATGAACGGACTTGGTCATGTCCCCGGTTTGACTAGTCACAATCACTATAATCAGCAACCCATGTTTCCCTTCCCCAGTGTGATGGAGACGCAAGAAAGAGAACTTACTGTATAGAAACTATCACGCGATCATCGAACTCCGAATCTGAAGAGTCTGAAGAGTCTCCTCCTCCCGCCACTGAAGCCCTATTAGACAACATCGTTGTTGTTGTTGATGTTGATGATGATGTTGATGGGCTGATGAACGAAAAGTGGGTGGCTTGTTGGCTGTTGGGGGTGGATGGGTTGAGGAAGAGGAGGTTGCCTAGGAGGTGACGGTCCCTGGAGGCCCCGGAGGAAAAGAAGTCTACTCGGGCGCCGATTCGAGGTGTTGAGGAGGGGGTTTCGGGCCCACACATTTTGGGTGAGGGTATGAAATGAGAAGGTTGTGGTGGTTGGCTTTTGGTTTCTCGGCACTGACTTGGTCTAGATGGGGATATGAGTAGCCTTCGAGTAAGCTTTGTGTTGAACTTGATGATCAAGATGGGAAATGGATGGTCGTTAGGTTTAGTAATGGGTTCAATAATAGTGGGAAGGCCAAGATAAGATGGTGTGTTGATTCGTTTTCTATGATTCTATAAGTTGAGGACCTTGACGGATATATGTATCAACCATCAGACCTCAACCCCCTATCAAGGCCATCAAGGTCCTCTCCACCATAACCATCGTTTCCGAACCAACCATCATGAAAGACAGCCAACCCTTGTGACTTCCTCCTCGTCCAAGTCCGCATAACAGCTGAGATATGCTTGCAAGAGACGTTGCGAGACGTTCACTCACTCACTCACAACTGAAGGTCAAGCATACCACGTGTGACGTGCGGCAATGGGTTCCATAGGCCTCGCCGCCTACAGAGGCTGGTGGGTATCAGTTCATCCCATGATTCCCATCTAGAAACCTTCTCACTCTGGGGAATACGTGGAAGATGTGACTTTCAATGACGGAAACAAGCTCAAACTGCCGCTTTCCCTCTCTGTTGCACATCTCAGCTTGCCAGTTGTAGACAGGTTGCGACGGCCCGTTGACGTCTTGACGAGAAGGTTTGAGGCCGGCGGACACGAGATCCGCGGGCAATTGAGCACGTTTGCGCGCGAATCTGGAACTGTTGTGACCGCTGCAACCGAGCCGGATAACTCAACTGTGTACGCCTGATAAATCGACTGTACCACCTTCGCGGGCTGCCTAAGAGGTTAGGGTTAGTTTAGTGTTAGGGTTAGCGGTTAGGGTTAGGTGTTAGGGTTAGTTCCGGGGGTGTAGGGAGCCGGTGAGAGGCCCCCGCGTGTGAATATTTCTTTTTCGCTCCGAAGATGTACTTACTTGATGTTGTTGTCGCGATATTTTGAGTTCGCATTTGGGTCATGGCATTTAATGATTGCGCGCGCGGATACATTGCCAAGCTCGTGGTCTTGGCAGCTTCTGACAGCAACTTTGTATGGCCCCACACCGCCGGTTTATCATGGCACACAGTCGATTTATCCGGCCCGGCTGCAACGCCTCTGTAACGCAGGCGTGGCAGGGGCCACAGGGACCTTGATGGAGCCAAGACGTCGACCGCGCAGGAGATCATTCGAATGGGGGCCGGCTCCACTCGTTTCTTGGCAAGATAGAAAGACGGACCAATCATAGGAGGTAATGGAGACGCGACAGGTGGAATCAACAATCGAGTCCACTCCTCCCTCTCAACTTCCACCCATCTAATTGACGCCATTCTTGTGAGCACCTTGACGGCCGCCCATCGTGTCACTCACTCACTGTCAATCATTGAGATATTGCTCAATTCGGCTCATCGCAGTTTCCATCTTGTAGGATCAGACACAAAAGGCAGGCGCGGGGTCAAAATTGTCGGTCAAGATGGTCAATCTGGGAAACATCTGGCAAAACCTTCTTGCCTCACAAGCTCCTCTCCAGTCCATGACAGGAAACGCAACCACCATGTCCGGCCTCGCGACTTATACCCTTCCGCAGCTACCATATGCCTACAATGTAAGCTAAATTGCCTTGCCGTATGAAACCGCTATCCTACGACGAACTCGGCAGATTCAGTTACGAGTCAGGAAGAAGAAGAACACCATGATGTCTAACACCAGGATTCCCAGGCTCTTGAGCCCTACATCTCGGCCCAGATCATGGAGCTTCACCACAGCAAGCACCACCAGACCTACGTGACCAACCTCAACAACGCCCTGCAAGCCCACGTCGCCGCCATCACCTCCAACGACATCCCGGCCCAGATCGCCCAGCAGCCCGCCATCAAGTTCAACGGCGGCGGCCACATCAACCACTCGCTCTTTTGGAAGAACCTGGCTCCCGCTGAGACCCCAGAGACCAACCACTCGGAGGCGGCCCCTTCGCTGGTGGCCGAGATCGAGAAGACGTGGGGTAGCTTTGACGGCTTCAAGAAGGCCTTCTCTGCTGCGCTTCTGGGCATCCAGGGTAGTGGCTGGGGCTGGCTCGTCAAGGAGTCTACTGCTGAGAAGGGAAGGCTGCGCATCATCACCACCAAGGATCAGGATCCCGTCATGGGCGGTGAGGTGCCCGTTTTCGGGGTGGACATGTGGGAGCATGCGTACTACCTCCAGGTACGGTTGTTGTTGTTTCTGTTTCCCCTTTATCCGTCCCACCATGACTGACACAGTTTACCCCTCTTTTTTGCAGTACCTGAACGGAAAGGCTGCGTACGTTGAGAATATCTGGAAGGTGATCAACTGGAAGACGGCCGAGGAGCGGTTCCAGGGTAGTCGTGAGGACGCCTTTGCGGACCTCAAGGCTCTGCTGTGATTGTGGCCGTGGTTGGCTTGATGGATCGATCGCCGCTATTTTCCTTTCATCTTGACGGGTTTCAGAACGTTAACTGCACGTTTACCAGCGACTGATGAATACAATGGCTTTTTCTTTTGTTTTTTTACCTTCGCACCCTTCTTCGTTCCCCATCACTGCTTGTCTCCAACATTTATCCACCCCACTTGGGTCTGACTATCACGTTTCAGCTCCCCTTTCGAGTGCGGTCCCGAACTTCCAGAACTCCGTCTTGTTGAACATCTACACAGCGGCTCTGTCTCGTCTGTGTCCTACAACCACCCGCCACCCTTTTAAAAGACCTGAGCAACAGGAATGACGAGCGTACCCACTGTCCAGAGAGAGCTTACACAGGTACGATAGCAAATAGCTGGAAGTTTCCGGTGTTTGCTACTCCAATTTTCCATTTCACGGCTTCCTATCGGCTCTTGCTCATCTCTTTTATATGTCACCGACCCCCCTGGCATGGCAAACGCACACTTCCATTGTGGCGAACGCCTCAGTATGCAAGACCTCTTTGACAGGAATGCACCCCAGGATAACTCCCAGCACGTCACGGAGAGGCCTGGCTGGTAGTCTTCCCGCTCCGCAACGCATTTGATCGGGACTGCAGGCTTGCGTTACCTGCACAACGGCAAGCTACGTATCATCAGCTGCAGGAACCAGAAGCTTAGGTATACTGACTGACCAGGGGATAAGCTTCTAACCTAAGCTCCGAATGACCGAGACTGCATCATCCTATTTACTTTTCTGCTTCCTTCCATCGACTACTGATACATATCATCCTCGGTTGTATAAGTCTACAAGTGCCACGTCTGTGATTGAGGAACAAGACAACAACACCTCGTGCGTATGAGACATCTTCGTCCTATTCCATAACATACCATGGCATCCGAGCATGGTAGCACTGGCCTGAGGTTTCCTGGATGGAGATGAGACACGATTGCCAATATTTCGCCAGACAACACACTCCCACATGGCACAGTCCAGAGCCCAACCGTCCTTCCTTCCCTTCTCTTGGCGTACGACAGGATGGAGCGGGTGTTCATCCGGAGTCACATACAATCACACAATCCCGTTATTGCTCGATGGGCTAATGACAATTCGGCAACTTTATGGTCGACCCCTTCATACACACAAACTACAAACCGGAAATTTTCTCATGATGACTTCCCATTTGATGTTGAGGTTCAGTCATTGCCCTGCTGTGCCTGGCCACGCGGCCTACCCCGGGTAAGGGCCCGTATTAGGGTGAGTGAACATCTTTGCGGTGGCCACCATACCAGCATAGCGACTAGGAGCTAAGATTCCACGGTTAGCCGGTACCCCCAAAGGGTTCCTGCTGCCCAAGGCAATACAAACCAAATGACGGGCTCGGAAAGCCGCATCTGTTTCCCTCAAGATATGTTGTCTCCCCGTCATTGCATGTCCTGCGGCCGGGGCGAAGACCTATGGCCAGGGGCTCATATGCTGTCCTTCTGATGCCGGCAGCCGGATGCTGATCGAGTCAAGCGATGGTACAATGCCACAGGAAGGCAGGAGTGAGCTACCTGACAAAGGATATCTGGGAGTGTCTGTAATGAATCGAGGTGGACACGTAAAAGGCTTAAGGATATATAAGGCTTAAACCATCATGCGAGCATTCACCTTCCATCAGCATTGCGTCCGTAGGTACTGCCACTCCTGCATTGTTATTCTTGCTCTCCTGTTTCCCAAGGTGAACTGTAGCCACGATGCTTGTATTTGTTCATCTTGCTCTGTTGAGCATAGGGTACGTGCTACTCCTGCGTCAGAGACCTGAGAGGTTAAGAAGCTAATATTGAAGAAGACTTGCCACCGTCAATGGCATGCCAAACAATCTTGGACGCCGCCAAGGGTATGGCCAGAACAACGGAGAAACGTGCACGACAACCCGCACCATAACGGTTCCTGTTACCTTGGTGGACTATACCTACACAACTATCACGATCTCCGCGAATACAGGAGGCACACCGATTTTCCCCTCAACGGTTACCGTGTACTCTGGCTGCCCGAGCTCCTTGAGCAGCATTCCCGGATTGTCATCCGATTCTGCCAGCTCCTCCTCGAGCAGCACGCCAATTGGATTCTCAACTACTACAAGTCCCAGCCAACCGAGCTCCAATACCACGTCTAGTGCTACATCAACTGCGTACACTTCTAGCGCCCTTCCACTCTCCTCATCATCTCCTCCTATTCCATCAAGCAGTGGCACTGCATTCCCACCTGGCGAGTCTACTACGCAAACGGGTTCCCCATTGTTCGGCAACTCAACCACCTATGCTGGTACATCGACTTCATCGGGGAATATTTCCGGAACAGGCTCGACAGCTGTGCCAACCATCAGCAGCTCTACAGGACCGTCCAACAGTAGCTCATCATTCGGTGAAACTTCGACTCTGAGCACTCGTCTTCCCATCCCGAGCAGTCTTCTTAGCTCTTCTTCAACGCCCGCCGAGACCTCGTCTACTTTCAGTGCATCATCGGAAGTGACATCCTCCTCGAGCAGCAGCAGTGAAGGCAGCGTGGTATCATTTTCTACGTCACTGGCGTATGGCTCGATTAGCTCGGTTTCTACCAACACGAGAGCCGATGTTGACTCTACGTCAGGAAAGACTCACACCATAGGCACGACCATAGGCATCACCAGGGTCTCCACAATTGAGACGACCGTGACAGTGACCCAAGAATTCACCGCGACTGTGGACGTCCCAAATGAACTGGAAACTACCGTTACCGACAAAGATGGAGACTCTCCTTCTACCTCGGTCATAGTCTTGACATCCACGGGTCATGTTACTGTCACTATCACGCCTGGCACCATTTCTTCTTCTACAAGTGTTCCGGAAATCGACACAAGCGCAGCAGATGCTCTTTTCACTACTACCAACTCTGTTGCCCCGTCAGTTGTTGAGGGTGCTCCGGTGAGCTACACTGAGAGTGAGGGCTCTTACCAACCTACTATGAGCTATGAAGCTACTTCCTCTCCTTCAGTCGCTAGCAGCGTGACGTCCGGTGATGTGACGAGTGAGATCTCGACAACTGAATATTCGACTAGCACACAGGCAACAGAGTCTGTGACTGGGTCTTCAACATTACCTGGGAGTTCGGAGTCTACCACGGCGTCAACAGTCTTCAGCTCAGTCCCATTATCCTCGACAGGCACGCAATCAACAGATTCCGTGACTGAGTCTTCCACGACCCCAGGGACTTCAGAGTCTACTACAATCCCAACAATCTCCAGCTCCATCCCATTATCCTCGGCCAGCGATTTCCCTTCATCAAGCGAAGGGATTCCTTCGACTAGCCTTACCAGTAGTATCACGTCTTATTTGTCCACTGATGACAGCACACCAACCTCATCCGTCACTTCTCTGACTGCTAGCGACACGTCAACTCCTACATCTTCTCTGTCATCACTCTCAGCCACCGAGACAATTACGCCCACTGTTACCTCTACATGGTTCACAGGTGTTCCCGCACCATCTTCCACTTCCATCTCATCATCCACCAACCAAGACTCCTCAGACTCTGTCCCAACATTCTCAACATCATACGACAGCGGCTATAGCTTTACTCTTCCGGCATCCTCTTCCGAAACGTCAGCAGTTACTACTTCGTTGGCCAGCCAGACGTCGTCAGGGATCCCTGAAGAAGGAGTCAGTTCTACCGCTGCAATTACAGGAACAGAAGAAACCTTGACAACACCGTTACCGACTACGCTGTCTACGATATCCGTTCCGTACTCCTCTCAGGTTTCCGACGATGACTCGTCGACAGTGACTTCTTCTGCTGATGGGAGCGAAAGCACTACTTATGGCGCGGAGTTAAGGAAGATTAGTGGGGGCCAGGACTTGGGGCAGATTCAGGGAGTATAAGGTGATTGGTCTTGGTTTATAAAAGTAGAGATGCCCTTTTCATTTCTTTTGACTGCGACTATTGAAGTCTAGTGATTGTTGGTGAAGATGGAAAGGAAAAGAAGAGTACGGGTTTCAAACTGTACTTCCTTTATAGGACAGGGTGTGAAGAAAACGAATAAAAGTTAACGATATCGCTTCATTCGTGGCCAAGGCGACGTCATCTGCTTAGTACCTTCTTTTCTCCAGTGAATGATGTATTTTTGAATGCTATGGCCTGCTTTGTTTACATACCCCCTGAAGGAAAAGAAAACAGTGGAAAGAGCACTGCCAGGCACGGTGCTAAACATTACTAAACCGCTGCAAGCCGGCCCGAGACGGAGCGTTTTGGCGGCCACACCCCCGCAAAAGTCCGATGTCACCTCCGGTCGGGTCCCGTTCCCCACATCCGAACAAACAATCCAACAACGCACTGCACCACGTCATTCAATACCAAAACAACATAACGACAACCACAATATCCTCAAAATAAACTCAATTTCACCCCGGAAACAAAAACTGTTGCTCAGATTATCACCCAATTGAAGCCCAATCCACAATGGCGGAAAACAGCAACACCTTCACTATCGCCGGCGAGGACATCCCGGTAGCGTCGTCATCAGCAACAACACACGCCGAAGCCCAAACCCAAACAACAGAATTATCAAGCGACTCACAACAACCCTCAGTTTCCCCCGAAGAAGAAGAAACCCTCCCCTTCACCCCCTCCCTCTCCACATCCATCCTCCTCCCCCTCACCCCCATCACCTCCTCCGCCCCCGCGCTCGCCCACGTCCAGCGCGTCTGGGACTCCGTCCGTCCCAATTCCGCCATCTACAACCTCCTACTCTCCGACATCGTCCTCGTAGCCGCCGTCTCCCACCCCACCGGCCGCATCCTCGCCCATCTYACCTTACAACCAGTCCACCTCAACAGCAAGCGCATTCTGCACGGCGCCGTCAGCGGGGCGTTGTGCGATTGGGCGGGTGGGATGGCCATTGCTGCCAGCATCGCTGGCGATGAACTCAAAGAGGGGGAGAAGGAGGGGGAGAGAAAGATGACGACGGGGGTGAGCACGGATATGCATTTGAGTTATTGCTCGGCGGCTAGGGAGGGGGATACGCTGGAGGTGGAGGCGTGGGTTAGTAAGCGCGGGAGGAAGTTGGGGTTTACGGGATTTGAGATTAGGAAGAGGGTTGAGGATGGGTGGGAAAGGGGGGTCAAGGGGGAGGTGGTGGTGTGCGGGAGTCATACTAAGTATTTACCTTTTGGGCAGGCGAGGGAGAAGAAGGAGTGAACTGGTTGTGCAAGGCTACCTAGGGACGGATGTATGGAAAGTTTTGTTTGTTCGACAGAAAGCGTGGGAATGAAGAATAGCTGCCGATTGCTCTTTTACGTCGGGTCAAAATTTACATGGTAGGCTTTCATGTTATCGACTTCTTGTCTGTTGAAGTTTAGCGGTGACAAGCCGCATTGTTTATTCATTTACGATTCGGTACCTTTTACAAACTCCTCAAAGTACAACAGTGGCATTAGGAGGAGAAGCGACAAGACCCGGATGGTTGAGCGGCGCCGACGTCAACAAAAAGCTGTACTTCCCCGTCTTCTTGCACGCTTCGCTGAGGGCGTCAAGATCCCACAGCTCGCCAATGGACATGCCGAACATGGTGAGGAAGTACTTGTGGAGGACTGCCATCGCTTGTTTGTCAGTATGGGCTCAGCTTGGAAAAAGGACGAAAAAGGGGGAAGAAGAAAATAAACAAAAGAAAAAAAGGTTGAACACCGAAACTCACCAAGATCGCACCCCGTCTCCTTCAAATACTCAATCGCCTCAAAAGCAGCCGCATCCCCCGCCACAGCCGCAAATCGCTTATTCCACACCCACCTCGCCGTCCTCTCGCTGCCCTCCACGCCCGCCAACTTCGAGTCTACCAACTTCCCAAAATCCTCCGGCGTCGGGTTCTCCATGACGCTCGTCATTCCCGTCCTGACCAACAACACATCGCCGACCTTGAATTCCACGCCATAATGTTTCGCCGCCTCTTCCAGGTCGTCTACGGTGATTTTGTACCCGTCTAGCGGATGCCAGCCTTTCCCCCCCTTGCGGACCTCCTCAGCGTACCGCTTCCAATCGATCAACACGCCTCGGGCGACTAGTCCGCCCCTTGTATGCCAGCGGTCGATGGTTGGGAGCAGACCTTCGTTTTCGTTTTCGGTAGAGGTAGAGGACAATTTCTCAACAGTAGGCACAAACCCATTATACGTCTCGCCCGAGTGCGCGTGCGTGACGTGACACAGCGAGTCCCACTGCGAGGAGTATTGCGTGTTGAAAGTGAGCGAGTCATCGAAGCCGTGCAGACCCTTCGTGCCCATTTCGGTGGGCAGGGCAAAGGGCGTGTGGACGGGGGCTTGGCGGTGTCCTAGGGGGAATTTTATGGCGTTTAGGGGCCAGCTTTTTGGGGGTGTTGTGTCAGTAAGGTAGATTTTATTTATAAGGAGACAGGCGGACAAGAGGGGCAAGGACGAACTTGAGAGAAACCGAGATGCCATGTTCGACTTCAGCGGCTGCGGCCTTGACGGTCTCGGGGGTGATGAAGTTGAGGGTGCCATAGATATCTTTGACGCCGTCTTTGTCGAAGAGGCCCCAGGCGCATCCTTGGTGCTGGCCTTCGACCTTGGGGAGGTCATCGAAGTCTGGGTAGAGTGTTTTGGCGTCCATGGTGATGATGACAAGGTGGGTTGAGGTTGGTGGTAATACGGCGAGGATGTTCAAGTTCAAAATGGTTTTGAGATCAAGTTGAGGAAGAGGTGAGAGTGCTTGTGTTGTTGTAAGAGCACCGTATTTGACCGGAGACAGGGTGTCGTTGGTCGTGGACACGGGTCAAGGAGTAAGCACAAGTGGAACCCCCGTCCGGAGTTCATGACATGGCTTTTGCGGGAGAGGTCACTAACACGCTATAGACAGGGGTGGTCAAGATCCAAGACTAGGAGGTCATTCGAGGATATTCACGACGTCCGCTACACGCCGCGGGTCGGACTTATTCAAGACCCCGATGCTTTGTAGTTGGAGGTTGTAACACCAATATTCTGTAGCAGACTTTGGTGATATTTCCATATCGAGAACAACGGAGGTGATGCTGGGTTACATGTAACCTCAAGGACGAAGGGAAAAGGAAACATTATCCGTCTTAGCTGCAGTAATGGTAGTGTAGTGTGTTCCCCATGCTCAAAAAGTCAATGCATGAAGCACAATGCATGGTCTGTGATCGAACGGGAAGAGGCGTTGTTACTTTCTTTTTCTAGACGTTGGTGCAGAGCCGCCTCCAGTCAGGACCTTTTCCGATCTTATACAGTCCAATACTGGTTTGTTTGTTAGCTCGAGACCTCGGGTCAGCTTCCCTAGGCGTTTTTATATCTAATTGATTCGTTTCGTTCCATGACCAAAGCGTGATCTTACCTTGAATATGCTATTTCGGAAATTCAATATCTCATATTAAATTTTATTGATCCCTTTCCGATCCGTACCTAGCCATTCATTTTATCCTTCTGAGGTTTAGGAATAGTTCGGGATAGATCTCGTCCAGTATGCTAGGAGTACCAAGCTAACAAACAAACCAGCATTATATTGTAATGCATGGCAGGATCTTGGGGGCTATGTGGAGGGAGGTGGAGAGGGAGGTGGGAGGAGGTGAAGGGGCCGGACAACAACATGAACTTTGGTCTAGGCCCGAGTACGATCACGAACATGGATGAGAAGCGGGAAGTGGGAGGGTCGAAATTGGGGTTCCGTTTGTGTCCTCAACAAGTCCGTGAGTCTGCCCGGTCTTCTGAGGAGATGTGTAGCAGCTCTCAACCCCATGCGCATTGAGTCTCAACCTAGATTGCCAAGATATCGAATAAGAAGGCGGCCCCAACAGTTAGCGGCAGATGGCTTTCGCTGTTAAAGCCGATTTAGCTCTGACCACCAGTTTCTAGGTTCGGCCGCTCCCGTACCTTGTTCGTTTGGTACTGTACCGATATACTTTGAGGTTGAGCGGTAAGGGATGGTAAACGCCTTTTCGCTAGTAGATCCAGACCGAAACTCGAAATACTCACAATCTGACAAGATCTCAAGTTCATCCTCTGATATTCAGGCACAAACAGAGGTACGGAGAATGAGACTGCGAAATAACTCCTCATTGTCTCTTTCGATGCAGGTACCTGCCTGTCTCCTTGTACAGAATCTGGGGCTATCCGCTATATCGATGTGATCGACAGTGCTCCACAGCAAGAACCCTGTGAGGATTTCGAGCTTGTTCACACCGCTTGCTACAACTTTCTTTCTTCGTTAGATATTGGTACCGTTCACATCTTGCAGACTTCACCCAAAACTAATCAACTGATTTTCGGTTATGGTAGTAGTTTCACAACAGATCTGGCCCTTTGGGGGAACAAGTGAAGTCACACCAGGGTAACATGGCTTCACCATCTTCCTTCTCTCCCAGGAAGCCAAGGCTCTTGGCTTTGTAGTGGAGAAGTTGGTTTCACACCAAGAGGGGGGATCCGAATACGACACAAGAGCTCGCTTTCGCTTTCAGGAAAAGCACCCTATTTTTCCAGAGAAAGTGAGACCTCAAATTGTAAGTAGCTGTTTTTGAACGGCGGGGAAATGGCTCCTCTTCCGGTACACGGGCCGTGACTACGTTCGTTTGGTTGTTCGTCCGGTCATGTCCATGACTCGGTGTAGTAGGATGGCAGATGGATAGATACATAGGCGGGAGGCCGTAGTGTCCAACCTGTCTTTACAAACGAACCACTTGTCTTTAATCTTCTACAGCTATATAATACCTTAATCACCTCTGTTCACCTTGTACCCAATTATCAGTCAAATACTTCTCACAATACCATGACGGCAGACTCAACAAACGGTGTCAAAGACACCGGCCCCAATGGCGCCTCCAACGGTACCAACGGTCACTCTCAACTTCCCACTGAGGAAGACATGACACTTCTCCAGCTTCAACAGAGATATGCCGAAGAAGCAGCTAAGCGCCTCCGGGCTGACGGTCCTACCCAGTTCCTCGACCTCACAGATGCCAACACAGACCGGTTCAAGGCCATCGCCGAGGATCCCTGGGCCGACCACGCCGCCCTCAATGCCAAAGAGACAGTCAAGGACGGAGCGACCTATAAATTCCTCGTTCTCGGTGGCGGGTACGGCGGTCTCATGTTCACCGTCCGCCTCATCCAGGCCGGTTTGATCAAGGGGCCCGACGACGTCAAACTGGTCGATGTCGCGGGCGGTTTCGGTGGCACCTGGTACTGGAACAGATATCCGGGACTGCACTGCGATGTTGAGAGTTATATCTATATGCCACTGCTCGAAGAGACAGGGTACATGCCCAAGCAAAAATACGCACCCGGCACCGAGCTCCGTGAGCACGCTGATCGGATTGCCACGCAGTTCGACCTGCACGACAAGGCCTTGTTCCGCTCAAACGCAAAGGCAGCGACATGGGATGAGAACGAGAAACTTTGGACCGTCCAGGTCACGGAGGGACGGGGGCCAAGCGAGCCGAGCAGAGAGTTGACGCTCAAGTGCCAGTATCTGCTGGTCGCTTCGGGGGTGCTCAACGTCCCTCATGTGCCCAAGATTTCTGGGCTCGAGGGATTTGGTGGTGAGATGTTCCACACTGCCCGTTGGGATTATTCTGCCACTGGTGGATCCTATGAGAGCCCGGATATGGAGAAGTTGAAGGACAAGAGGGTGGGAATTATTGGTACCGGTGCGACTTCTATCCAGGTCATTCCGCAGCTTGCGAAGTGGGCAAAGGAGCTTTACGTGTTCCAGCGAACACCGTCAGCCATACATCCCCGTGATCAAAAGGCGACAGATACGGAAGAATGGTGAGTGACTCCTTTTATCAAACATTGACAAGATAAGCTAACATCAAAACAGGAAGTCGAAGATTGCATCCAAGAAAGGCTGGCAGATGGAGCGCGCACTCAACTTTGCCGCGCACATGAGCCTCGCCGCGAAAGAAGGTGAAGAGAACCTAGTAGACGACAGCTGGACAAAAGTGCCCGCCTATTCTGCCCTGATCGGCTCTCCCGGGTATGGTCTCATCGAGCCTACTCCCGAGGCGATTGGCGCGAACGTGGCACGCCTGTGCAAGATGGACATCCCCACGGCTGAAGCTGCTCGTGGTCGCGTCGATCAGGTCGTCAAAGACCCTGAGACTGTAAACAAGCTGAAAGCCTGGTACCCATCTTGGTGCAAGCGACCCACCTTCAGCGATATGTACCTCCAAGCCTTCAACGAACCCAACGTTCATCTTATCGATACAAACGGCCAGGGTATCGAAGCGGCGACAAAGGACGGTCTGGTCTTTGCCGGCAAGGAATACCCACTGGACGTTCTTGTCCTCAGTACCGGTTACCGCTCGCCGGCCTTCGGCAACGGCAACCCAGCGGCCAAGACCGGTATCGAGGTTATAGGTCGTGGAGGCTTGTCCATGGACGAGAAGTGGAAGAACATCGGCTCAGCGACGCTTCACGGAGTTGCCACCAGTGGGTTCCCCAACCTGTTCTTTGCTTTTGGCCCGCAAACTGCTGCCACAGCCAACTTCGTCACGATGCTGGAAGTGGGCATTCAGCACACTGCACACATTTTGGCCAAGGCAGAGGAAAAGGTGGATGCCGGCTCGCGAGCTGTAGTTGAGGTTACAAGGGAGGAGGAGGAGGCTTGGACGATGCAGGTTATGATGCGCGCCCCTTATTTTGCGACCATCATGGGCTGTACCCCTGGATATCTCAACGGGGAGGGCCACTCTGCAAGACAGGACCCGAAGGATATGATGAAGGCGAGCAGATCGTCAGGGTGGAGTGAAGGAATGATGTCGTATATCCAGGTGCTGGAGTATCGCAGCGAAGGGTCTTTGAAGGGTATCGAGGTCACTGCCGCATGAGGATATTGCCGTTGCCGGTTAAGTTTGTACTTTAAGCAAGGGTTGAACATGATTTTCTCATGGACCCCCAGGAACCGACCGTAATACATGAAGAATTGAAGACCCCATGGCTAATCACATGACCCTCACACCGTTCTTTCCGTCAAGGCAGGTGCTTCTTTCTCCCGGTGCTCGACGTGATGTTCTGGTGAAACCTTGCCGTTCCTTCCTTCCGCATGGGATACAAGGTCATCAACCAACGGACGCTCCACGACATACGAGGAAAACTGCCTCGCACCCACCCGCTTTTCGAACAGTTCGTCCAGTTGCTCCAAGCTTCTCCCCTTTGTCTCGGGCACAAACACCCACGTCCAAACGGCCAAGATCAAATTGCTCCCACCCCAGATGTAACCATACTTTGGGCCCCAGTTCAGGTTATCCGAATTGATAAAGTAGGGCGAAAAGAACGACACCATCCAGCCAAAGAAGGCATTGATTCCAGCTCCGGTTCCCACCGTCTGCGACCGCAATCTTTGCGACGGGATCTCGGCCGCCAGAGCAATCAGCACACCAGCCTGTCCGAAGCCAGCTACCCAGCCGTACACGATCGACAGCGCGACCAGTCCCTTTGCGGCCCCCGCACCATTATCCGTCGCAGTGTGACTGCCCGACACCGTGTATATAATGGCCATGCCGAGCCACATGGCTGCCGACCCAATAGAACAATAAATGATCAGCTGGCGGCGACCCCAGATGCGCATGGCCGGAAACGACAACATGTTCCCCGTCAAGGCGATGACCAGGGATATCATGACCCAGTGAAATGGCTTTCCGACCTTGGCCATCATAAACAGGTACACCGAAAAGCCCGCCATGAATGTGATTCCGGTGCAAGTTCCGCCGATGATGCACCCATAGCTGAGCAGTGTCCTTCGCAGATCCGTACCACGAAACATGTCCTTCAGATGGACACCGGCATGAAGCTCCTGTTCCATCTCGTACGCGCTCCTGATATCCTCGACTTCTGCTCGAAGCAGCGTTTCGTCCTTGATGCCTCTCAACCGTCGAATGGCATTGATCGCATTGTCATCCTCGCCTCTCATCACATAAAACCTCGGCGTATCCGGCAAGAACAAGAGGAAAACAGTCAAGAGTGTCGGCACAATGTACATCACCCCCAGCGGTATCCTCCATGATGCAGAACCTTCCCTCCCATTCGTGTAGTTATCCACTAAGATCCCAAACAGCGCTCCCAACGAAGCCTGCAAGATTGTCATCCCCAGTATCGGTCCTCTCAACAAACTCGGCGCTGACTCGCTCACAAACATGACGTTATACGGCACCAGAAACCCATTCGACATGCCCAGCAACAATCGGCCCGCATACAATCCCCCGAGATTCTCGACCCCGATCATGATCGACACGGACAAGAAGGCGAGCGCGCAGCCAATCCATAACCCCAACCGACGCGAGATCCTTGAACCCAGAAAGTAGATGGCAAAAGCGGACATGAAGCTCCCAATGTTGATGAGAGACTGTATCAGTCGCTGGACATCGGTGCTGATGTTATAGCCGATGGGGGTGTGAGGGTCGACATGGCCATAGATCTTGAGGAAGCCGCGCATAGACTGGAAGCCGGCAATGGCGGCGGAGTCGTAGCCGTATTGGAAGTAGGAGAGGGTGATGAAGAAGGAGATGGCTATGATGCGCTTTTCAGCCCAAAACCGGCCATGGCGGGTGGTTGTGAGGTTTTTGACGAACATGTTGAGCCCGTTCCGCGTCTCTGCAACAAGGTAAATGTTGCAGAAGAGTCGTGAGGGACCAGTTGCGAAACCGAGAGGACAGACCCGACTATATCAACCCCCCTTTATCCTTCAATCACTCAATTCCCGCTGTTGAGGTAGCATCTTTGGCGACACCCGTCTTCGATCTGCCTGATATCTTGCATGCTGTTGAGTCCGAGATTCTGACGTGCCGGCGAGCCGCTTTCCCCTCAGATGCACGGGTCCAGTTACCGTTCTGGATTCGATAACAGCCGGCTGGGCTTTATAGTATCCGGACGGTACGCACAAATTGCACTTTCGGTTTGCAGCCAACGAGCAGTTGCAACTTTAAAGTTTCTGGGACTTGTGTAACCGATGCATCGTTACATGATAACAACGCGCGTCAAGAAGCGGAAGGCTTCGGAAGCGGTGCATGTTGACTGCATCGCAGAAAGCAAGGCGATGAATTCGATTGACGCTTCAGATATTCACGGCGTTCTGAGACATCCTCTGAGCTTGCAACGTCCGGATATCGTGGAGTGTCTGGTCAGATCATGATAGTGCAACGGCAATCAAGCGTCACTCGCCGTTGCTGTGACGACGAATAGAGGCCCACAAAAGGGGCCCTTTTTCCACAAGAATGGCCAATTTTGCGCCTGGTGTTTGGTAGCGACGCTTATTCGAAACGCCGCTGAATGCGCGCTGTGTTATGAATTGACATGATGATGCTCAACGATCGATCACGATACTTCAGATTCAAAAATGACAGGAAGCGGACACGTCGTTGGATGTTGGGGAAGAAGGACGGGACAGGCTCCGCGGACCAAACAGAAAAAAATAAGAGCAAAAAATAGGCAAAAGAAATGGGACCTGGGAGGCTCGAACTCCCGACCTCAGGATTACTCTGATTTTTTAACCAGATCATACAGGGGTATGAGACCTGCGCGCTAGCCAACTGCGCCAAGGTCCCTTGATGGGTTGTGAGCTTGCGCTCGGATTTTGTATTTATGAAGCCACTACACCGTCTTTGTCGGAAGAGTGTTGGTTCGCAAACCCACGATGTCGATGTTGTTGTGCAGAGACGTGTACGCATACAGTGAAAGTCGACATAACTGCTAGTATTACTTCCAATCCAGTATTATAAACTGCAGAGTATAGAGGTGTGACATTCTTGCAAGATACGAATGATCATATTTTGGTCCCGAATCCGTACTTCAAAAGCTCGGTTGCGAGTTGTGCACCGTTGCGATGACTCAGACCTCCCTCATAAGCACTACTCCGCGAGCGGTCTTCCAACAATTCAAAACCCCTTGTGGTGTAGTTGGATATCACGTTCGGCTGTAATTGTCTAGATTGTATACCGAAAGGTCACCGGCTCGATTCCGGTCGAGGGGAATGTCTTTTTTTCCCTCTTTTGTCTTTTTTGAAGCACACTTCTTTTTCCCTTTTGCGCTGTTTTTTCCCCCTGGGTTCGGTGTCCCTCCCCTGTAAATTACAAGAAGGAGACCCACTCACAATGCAAGATCGATCGGTGATCCACCTGGAGATTTTCTTTCATGGCATGGGTTTATCCTGACTTCATCTTTTTTTCCATGTTCACAAAATCAACTTTGGAGTCTGCAATGTCGATTTTGAACCATTGCTCACTGGTGCTGTGAATGCGCGCGTGTCGTCTAGTAACTTTTGCTTCGGATTCGTCTCAAAAAGGATGACATCTCTGCCTGATGCCAAGGAACCAACACATGAACAAAATCACTTCACTTCCGACATCTATGTATAGGCCGCCGCCAGGGGACTCGAAGTTTTGCCATGCCTACCTAGTCCAGGATGCCATTATATGCATGACCTCTCCAGTGGTTCGGAGACCAATTCGACGTCTTATGGTGGTAAACAACAAAAAGGCGGCCTCAACCTTTCCAAGAGATCAAATCATGATGACCTCCGACCTGGAATACGTACGAAGCGGCACAATCAATGATGATGTCCTGCCCACCTCAAAGTGACCTTCCAAATGCTCTCTTCGACGGATTTCACCAGACAAACAGACCCATTTCCCCAGAGTCAAACCCCGGATTCTGCTCCTTGCTTCCTGCATGTGAAAAGGCTCATTGGCAATTCGATTTCATGATATCGCGCATTTCTTCGATTTCTCCCTCGATCCCCGCAAGTGTTACGAAAGGGTTATCGCCATTGGTTGTTCGGAATAGAGTCTGAGAGAGTCTAGATCTTTGAGGCTTTGAGCTAGTTGATGTTAGTATCCACATCGCCTGTCAGGTCCGGGTACGCTTCCCTTGCTCTTCAATGCCCCAGGGACCGGGGGTTAGAGTTGAGTTGAGCCAGCTGAGGCACTTCGGTATCGAATACATTCATGGTCAGTCACTTACACAGGAACACTGGGATTGATTGGTAGGTATAAAGGGGTTGGAGGGAAAATATCTATTAGACCTTTATGGTTTTCTCCTGTCTCCATGTTGTACCCATCTTGTTGCGTGTCATCACATACGTTCTGTTGTTGGTGTTGATTGTCCCCCTCGGTGCTCCTCGCTTCCCGAAAGCCCGCCGAAAAAAATATCAAACTCGAGATAAAATCAGATACGAACAACGGGGATCTAAGAAAAGTCACCAGGTGTAAAGGCATAAATATCAATCTTCTAGCCTAATGTCAATGGGTAACCTCTTAATTCCTCGAAAGCCGCGACGCCCGGTATAAGAAGAACAACCACTTGGCGTCTTCTATCAGCACAAAGTGATAATCATAAAGTCATTGAAGCGCTCCGCTACAGCCTGCGAAGGATTCCAGTCAAAATTTTATGTATCCCACCAACCACCTGAAATAAAACGTATGCCCATCCACTCACCCGCCACGAGGAAGAAGAAGCAGTGGCATTAATGCTCAGAGCAATACCTCAACGCGCACTATACGGGCGCCCCTCCACTGCCACTCGCGTCAGAATTTCGGTTGCCTGTGAGTATCGCCAGCTCGATGTTTTCCATCGGATTTGGGGGCATGGCCTGCGATGCACCTGGGTTTTGAGATGTTGCTGTGCCTGGTGAATTCCTGGCAACTCCGGAGTGATGGCTGCCTTCAGCGATTGTTGAGTCCAGCCCAGTCGCTTGACCAACTAACGGAACATGCGTAGGGGTCCCAGGAACGGCACTGGATCCTGTCGCCCGCACCGCCTCATAAAACTGAAGGCCATGAGGTGGTACGGCAAAAGGCTGGCCAGGAACGAAGTGGAAAGGGTTCGTAATGAGGTGCTGCTGTGGCTGTATCGCGGGTGGCGGTGGTGGCAGCAGCTGTTCTGTGGATGCCACGCCCTGAATAGGGAACGCAGTACCGCCCATACCCGCATGGTGATTATGAAGCATTGGCTGCGTGTCTATTACCATTTCGCTCCCATCTTCCAAGCCGTCATCGTCGTCTACCGCATCAGGCTCGCCATCGTCAATGAACGCAGCTGCTGCGGCATGGTGACCAGGTGGAGTGACCTGCATTGGGTTGACTGCTGTTCCTGGGAAAACAGGGCCGGCTCGGTTCGGTACTCCTTCGTCGATTGGTCTTGCACCACGAGTGATCTCCGTCAGATTGTGCTCGCTGTTGAGGTAGCGCCGAAGATTGGTCACACCCTGACCGGAAAAGACGCAGAAAACAGCTCTCTGATGTTCAGTGAACTCTGTAGGTTTCGTTAGCCCTTGGACCTGATCGTGAATCGCTTGGGAGGGATTATCAGCATACCAGCTGGTGCCTCGCGGCAGAAACTCTCCAAATCCTCACGCAGGAACGCTTGGACACCCGTAACACTCAAGTGGGTGAGACGAGGGCATGCGTTCAAAAGTCTTAGGACACTCTATGGAAGATATTAGTATCACAACCGAGATGGATATGGCACGATTCTACTTACCCTTAATGTCAAGTTGGTGCAATAGCTCAGATGAACCCTCTCAAGGCTGCTGTGATGCATACTATTGTAACAGTCCCCGGGAACAAGATTGCCGTCAGCATCTCTGCGAGGCCGGCGCTGGTTCGCCCTAGCAAGAGCATAGACACTCTCGTCTGTGATATTTGAACATTTGACCAAGCCAATGCGCTTAAGCTTGGGCAGAGTAGCAAGTCTCACGACAGAGTCATCTGTCAAATGGACGCAGCAACCGAGATCAATGTATCGAATCCGGTTGCAACATTGAACTAGCCGTTTGACAGCCTCATCTGTGATGTTTCCGCAGTGGCCCAGATGGACATAGTGCAGATTCTTGCCCAGCCTGGCGATAGCGAACACAGCAGCATCTGTGATGTTACGGCACTTTGCGAGCACGAGGTTGCGCAGGCGAGGAGCTACATCGATGATCTTCTCAACGGCTCGGTCCGTCAGTCTGGAGCAAGACGTCAAGTCTAGGATTCGGAGTTGCTCGTAGGTCTTGTTAGGGGGTAGGGAAAGGAATGCGGAGTCGTCGATCAAATCGCAACTCGCGAGGCGGAGTTCTCGAAGAGCTTTGCCTTTAGACATGAGCGCCGTAACTGGGTCGTTCCCAATCAGGCGACATTGGTGAAGATCGATCTCGAGGATGTTGGGGCAATTCTCAGCAAATGCGATGACGGCCTCGTCAGTCACCTGAGCACACTCGTTCAGTTTCAGCTACATGAAAAAAAAAAACAAAAAAAAAAACGTTAGCGTTTGCTTTCATACCCAGATTCTCACCATCAAAGGCAGAGCTGCCCCGTTTGAGCGCGATGTAGTGGACAGAACCTACCCTCTTGATAAATCTGCAGCTCTGCGCCAACTCCACCAGACTTGCAACTGAGATTTTAGTGCAGTTGGAGATATTCAGGCCCTGTAGTCTGCGGCACTTTTCCGCCACAGCGTTGATAGAAGTTTCTGTGATGTCTTCCATGGCAGAAATGTCGAGAGCCAGGAGGCCAGTGTTGTTCTGTAGCAGTTTGAGGAGACCAGCATCCGTGATGCGTTTGCAACCAGTCATGGTCAGTCGCTCGACACGACTGCACATCTCCAAAGACTCGACACTGCCATCGTTGAGTTCGGGAGCCAGGGCCGACAGGTTGAGTCGCCTGATGAAATGTCGGTAGGCGAAGTACGGTCGTGGCGCACTGAGAGTTTGGCAGATGGTCGTGTGTCGTTCCCAGGACGAGCAAGCTGGACGGTGCCACAGAATTTCCACTGCATTCCGAGCCCATGACTTGCACGTCAGCATGACATGGAGAATATCTGAGGAGGTTGTGAGTTTAACGAAGATGGCGATGAGTAGTTCGTTGGGCAAGCGATTAATAGGCGCTACACGGCACTCCTCATCGGCGACTTGCATGTCCTCGATATTGGGGACGCCTAGCGACGACTGGGAGTCGTTCGCGGCGAGAAAGAAGTCGGATTCTTCATTATCGACGGGCGGAGGGGTGCTCGACGACGAGGTTGATCGCGAATCGTCTTGAGCCTGCTGTTGGGCGGCCTCCGAGTTGGCTTCGGGAGCCGCGTCCCCTTGGGCCATCGGTGTTCCCCGGTCGTCGGCGATTATGTCGAGAGAAGCACGTAGCCTCATGGTAACAGCTGTGCCAGTCTGGTGGCAAGCGAAGGGAGATGTGAGAGAGTTGAAGAAGTTGTCGGAAGGGAGCGCGACAAGAGGCAAGGCGATGTGATTGACGGCTGACTAAGTAGGCGCGAGGATCGGTCGATTGCTCGTCGGGGTGGATGAAGGTTCTAGGGTGCCCGGGGCCGCAGGTCAATCAAACGCCAGGTCAAGAGAGCCTCTGCTTATTGAGAGGCGGACGGTGGAAGGCTAGGAGTGACGAGATGGTCCTCAGGGAGACGGGAGGGAAGTCGGGGCGGCGTGAGCGGAGGTGGAGGATTCGGTTCAAGTTGGTCAGGAAGCCGCCGAGATGGGATGCCGATGGGTTGGTAGCACTGGTGCCTCCTATCTTTCAGGCGTGCTATTTATTGTATACTGGTACAAAGAATGGAAAATCGTTGTTGGGGGAAAGGACGAAGTATTGTCGATGATAGCGATTTGCGTTGCAAGGTGAATGGGGCCGCTTGCTTTGAAGAGGATGCCCGGCTGAGCAAGTGAAGATGCCCGGGGTTTATTGTTGGTAGGGGGAAACAGCGGCACTGCGGCGTAGCTGCACTGAACTGTGCAGGGCATTCACTTTGGATGGAGTGCTTAAATGCGGATGGAAAGGGAATGGGCGAAACCTGGCTGGCACAAGGCGAGACAGGGCAACAGGAGTGGGGAAAAGCTGCAGCGTCAGTGAGCGACAAGCAGGCAGTATCCATTCCCCGGTCACGCTCTCGGGTCACTGCCGTTCTCAACGGTCGGGCGTAAAACTCCAGCTCGTCTTGCTGATGTTCGTATTCTTCCTGAAGGGTTTGATCATGTTCTTTCTTTGAATTTCCAATACGTATTATGGCTGGCCCGGCTTGATGGCCAGTTGGTAGCCGACAAGAATGGCGGGCCGCTATAGATATCGCCGAGCAAGATGCCATGCAGGTTACGCCATTGTAGCAGTTACTATTCAGGGGATGGGCAGTGGAGGTCCCGATACACGCCAGTCCTGTCGCTATCTAGCGTGGTGTAGACGCAGCAGGCTGACTGTCGGCGGCTGTATAGTCATTGTCCCTCTTTGCATCCACGTTCCATCTTGAGCTTCCGTGCACGTCTCCATTGCTCTCATAAAACTAATATCCCACAGATCATCGTTCCCTTGCTATTGGCTTGGGAAGAGACGGGACAGTTTGGGAAGCAGGCAAACAATAGTCGTGATCACTGCGCACCGACACATCGAGACATACGGGAGACTCCAAACTCCAGAGTCCCCAGGTCTGGACTTGACAAAGTCCGGTGACTGTCCTGCAGCCTCATGACATACCTTGTGTGTAGGCCCCTCTTGTTGATGCAACAACACAGATCTCGAGAGCCATCAGCTGGTGCAACTCTGTGACATCAAACCATCACAATAGGTACTGGGGGGGAGTGGGCAATTCGGATATTGTCAGCAAAGACACGCCAATTTCCTCCTCTGATCATCATAGGGTGATGGCTATACGGTGGCCATCAAGGTTCAGCTAGCGAGTGATTGTCCATCTCATCCGACACCCAGCAATTTTCGGTCTAAAGTCTGGAGTTTGGACGGCGTTTGTCAATCTCGGAAAGACGGGCTCGGGATGGTGGCACTAGGTATCTCAAGAATGTCATGAGCCCAACACTAGAACCTTCCCAAGCCCAAGCTGCACATTGAGGTTGTATCGAGGTCGAGCGGGAACGAGACGAACCCAGGTGCGCAACGGTTATTCGCCCATGACGCTCTGCATGGCGCTTAAGAGCACGACGGTGGCTGGCCAGTGGAAATTCAATAAATGATGTGCGAATCTCGACCCTCTGCCGATGCTTTGGAACTTCGTTGCGTTCAGTTGGGTGAGGCCTGCGCTTTGTTCGCATACCTCTACATAACCCCGCGAAGGACCCTGGTTTTATCACTTCAGCTCGTCCTGCCTTAGCTCCCCCTGTCCGGACCGTATCACTAATGGAGGGGTGACCTCATATCTCAGATTGGGCTACTGTCGAAAAGAACTGAAGATGGGAGCAAGAGAAGGAAAGGGGGAGGATACGGATAGACATAACAATCGATGGACCACGAAGCAGATGGAGACGGGGAAAAGTTGTTTGCGAGATCGGCCACCACAAGCAAAAGCACGGGCAAAGAGCATGGAAGCGGAAGCTTGCTCCTTGCCTTTGATCACCATTCATACGGCTTTTGCATCCGAACTCCCATTTCCCTGGAAGGACCACTCCCGCCGGGCATAAGTAATATGCATATCTCGGAATCATGGGATAAAGTATCTTGATCAATATCGATAACTAGCACGCAGGTGCCCTAGGGAACTACCTATTAATGCAGTAGATTTGTACGGCAGGAAGGCCATCGGCAACTTTACTTTTTTTAACGATGCCCAGAGGTCGCATTCGTTATCGCCCTGCATACTATTTGTCTTATTGAACTGTTAGTAGCCTTAACAGTTGTTACCAATTTTGCAACCACTTTTCCTTGACAGTCTCGACAGTTCGAGGCCATTCAGTGGTTTGCTGTTAAGCCTCTGAACACAAACAGAGTGCCCACCGCTGGCCGCTGCGGAGCTCGGCTAACCAAAGCCATGATGTCAATTTCGTCTTCTGGTTTACGGAGCTAGAGCTAGTATCACCAAACCCAACGCTTCTAGACCCAGCACGAGGTCTTCAGGAATTGCAAAGATCGTGCGCGGCGCTTGGCCATGAGGTGAACCAGTCAAATTACTCAATTGAATCTCTAATTACACAGAACAGCCCCGAAGCTGCGACAGTCCGCCACGACAATGCTTCGCCAGTCGACCTTCAAGCAACTGCCCAGGTCCCTTGGATCCGCGGCCAAAGCCGCAACACGAACTCCCGCTTCGCGCCGAACCTTCCTGAGCCCTCCGCGAAGCCAACCCAACGAGCACCTCAACCGCCTCGACGTCAACAAGCTCTCGGAGCAACAAATCAAGTATGCCCGCAACCGCCGCGCCTTCCTCTGGACGGGGCTCTTCTGCAGCGTCAGCTCCATGATCTACGCCGGCTACCTCATCAAGCTCGAGCTCGAGAAGCCGCCCGTCCAGGCCGACTCCAGCCTGCCCTCGACCGAYCCTCTYGCCGGCACCAACGCCGCYGAGCGCAAAGTAGTCGTGCGCGACGAAGAAGGCCACGA